>JAQBSW010001316.1:75000-139359 GCA_029291075.1 Eudiplozoon nipponicum | reverse complement strand
AATAATAATAATACGGTATCGACTGCTTCGTCAAAATCAACTAATCTACTGCCCTAGAGAACTTCGTCACCTGCATAATGAACATCTAAATGATTTTCGTTCATAATATTGTCTTTTAAAATACTAAACAAAAATAGGGAAAGTGGACAACCTTGACGAACATCATTGCTGATAGTAAAGTTGTTAATTAATTGGTTGGAGACCTTAATGCGACCAGAAGCGTTTATGTAGACAGCGCGTATAATATTTAGAAATTCGGTGGGCGCATCAATTTTCCGCAAAATATCAAATAGAATATCGCGATCCATTGCGTCAAATGCACACTTAAAGTCTAGAAAGATAGCTATTGTGGGACGGCGAGATACATATCGTTGTGCAAGAACTTGCCTTAAGGTGAAATTATTATCTATGCAACCTCGTCCTGATCGGAATCCAGCTTGCCTTTCACTAATATGACATTCACGCAAAGTGTTAATCGGAGAAAATTACCTAGATACGATTGAAGTCAATCTTATACTATGATGGTTATCACAAAAATTTTGGATTCACTCCAAGCAAGCAGCACACCTAGAGTTAGTTAGCTTTCAATATCGCTAAATCCCAATATCTTCAACTTCCATGATATAAATTCCGGAGCCATAAAGTACATACATTTGTCAGTATAAACTAAGAATCGCATAGTGTAGAAAAGGAAATTTATCCAGTAGACCGGATTCGTCCTTATTGGGAACTCATCACGTACTAGCCAGAATTTGCCGCGGAGAAGGCTCGAACCTGGCACCTCTGCTTCAGAATCTGGTGCTCTAACCACTGAGCCACCCTGTACCGTCCTATTATCCCACATTCCTCACCCAAATATATAGTTGTTAAAGAGCGTAATAACGGCTCCTACTAATGAGTCGCCAGTAAGCACGAAACGAATTTGCATGAGATTATACTTTCCGTTCATGCTGCCTTTGGTTTATCCTTCTGGTCACAACTGAACTAATTTGTTACTAGGTTCGCAACACCTAATACATACTTGCATATATATTAGTTCTTCGCAACAAACAGTATTTAACTGTAATATATTGAATTGAATGATGTCATGCTTACCGCGAAATGTGATAACTGATATCGATCAAGGCCAGAGTGTATGGATTTACTGGAGTAACAGGTGTTCAGAAATTGTTGTAATTCTCAATTTCGGTGAACTATAGCATAAATTGATATCCATCAGGTTGGTACCATGTACCGACTCGGAAACCATAGTGTTATTACCATGTACCTTTTCGGTACAATAATGTTGGTATCGGTTACTAACACAATAGCCATAGTGTTAGTATCCTTTACAGACTCGGTATATATATTATATAGTGTGAGTTAGCATTGAAGTCGCATTGTCGTTGACTTTAGATGATGTTAGCTTCACTATTACAGGTTTACACATTCGTCTAGGAGATTGTACCGTCCTATTATTCCACATTCTTCTACCAAATATATAGTGGTTAAAGGGCGTAATACCGGCTCCTACTGATGAGTCGCCAGTAAGCACGAAACGAATGTGCATGAGATTATACTTTCCGTTCATGCTGTCTTTGGTTTATCCTTCTGGTCACAACTGAACTAATTTGTTACTAGGTTCGCAACACCTAATACATAATTGCATATATATTAGTTCTTCGCCACAAAAACTATCTAACTGTTGATTTGAACAACAAAGAAAACAATTCTCTCATTGACGTATTCATGCTTTAACATAATTCAAATGGCAGCTTACGGGAAATACGCTGCTGAAGGAAGTAAAAGAACTTCGGAATAGTCATAGCTTTTATAAAAACTAATAAATATATATTAAATATGATATAAAGGACAAACATGCAAAATGTTTACTTGTAATTTTATCTAAACTTTACAAACAAAAATAATGTCCATCTGTTTCTTTTTAAAGATGGTACCTTTTATTTATGCATCTTTTTTGTATGCAAATTATTATGTATAAAAAGTGAGTATGCTACAAATTTGCATTGTTTTGCATCAAATTTTGACCACATAAAATATGGTAATACGCCTTGTTATACATGTACATTCTCTTATATATCATTTAATATCTTGTACATTCGCTATCATATTTGGCTTCTTTTTAAATTTACTGCAAGATAATTTATTACATGTCTCAGATGTAACATTGAATTTGAACAACTCTTCGAACGAGACCATGGCCCAACAGGGCTCGTACAGGCAAAACCAGCCAAAGAAAGATAAATATTAGTTATAATTTGCTTTCGGTTAAGTTCAATTAAAAGTTAACAATACATTACCTATTATCGCGATCTTTCAAAAAAATCATATAACTGCTCAACAATTTAATAGAAATGGCAAGCAGACTAGCAATTTCCAACAACCAATAACAAATAATTCACGTAGATTTTATTAAAATAAAAATATACATAAACAATTAACTCCGTGTGGCTCACATAGGTGTATCTACTAATATGTATGGCTAAAACATCAACCAGCATACCAATTTGTTTCAACTGCATAGACTCTCAAAGAGTACAATCCAAACATTATTGAGGACACTGTTTACTACGACTGAAGCCCTCTTCCAAGAAAATCGAGAAACGCAGAATAAATTCTACGTTCTAGGTTAAATGAATGCTCCAACATATCGCCTTAGAGACGGAATTTTATTAACGAGGCAGATACACTTAAGACACAGGGCGCAACAGTAATGTAAAACGTCTCTTTGGTAGCTTCGTAGACCATAAGCTACTTGAAGAACATAATTTCAAGCAAAATGTAAAGTTTAACACCATAAGTCTTCCGGTAAAATATAGGCTCAATTAAAAAGAATAACGATTTGTTATAATTCATATTGATGTAATCCGAGCAACCGTTCATTCGAATAAAACGCTCTTTCGTTGTATATTTACACTTAAACTTAAATTTAAGTTTTGGTCTACATTGAATTAACGTGAAATTCTACAAATAACAGCGGCTTTATTCCAAGCTGCGCACTATCTTCAATTTTTTTCAAACTCGTAGCAGATCACACTTAGAACCGTAATCTTCTTTATGTTCCTTATGATTTCAACTATGTTCCCTCGGGCAACCTTGAAAACTCAAAGAAATATCCCTTTTATAAGACAATTCATTTTTCTACTTAGTGAACTATTTACAAATGAGGAACAACAGTTCGTTCCTGCGGCACTAAAGTTGAGCTCCCAAAATGACAGTTAATGCCACATGATAACGTATTATTCACGCTAGCTCTGTGGCTTCAAGAGTATGATTTCGAAGTAGTTGAATGATTCACCTATCGTTATTATACAACCAATTACTTAAGCCAATCGCATTATAACGTGAATAAGGCAATCTCATTTACTAACTAAACCTGAATCGTAAAGATCCAGTGTAAAGCGCATCTACATGCACAGCAAAGTTATATACTAGTTAAAATAGAATCTTAAAATTTGTCTATCTTAAGCACTTCCAGAGGTTTTAGCCCAATTATATAAGAAGCATTGAAGTAAATTTGTTTTAATGTTTAATCAACGCTAAATTCCTTATGAGTGTTTGTGGATTAAATTATTATTTCTTCGCTAAAACAGTGAATAAGGCTTCATCTATTACAAGATAATTATATGCATACAGATTCATTACCAGGTACAGCGATAGCTACTCAGCTAGCACTAGTTTTATGGGAGATGCGAAGCTGACAGATTGTGACACGAAAAAAGCACAAGGGTTCCGCAGACAGCTAGTTAGGTAATAAAGAATAGTGTTATCCTCAAGGTTGGGTTCGACGCGCTCATTCCTTCAATTTGTATGAAAAAACATCATACTTCACAGAGTAATGTTCAGAAACATAGTCGTTGCAGATTTCTTGAAGAGTGATCTTTTTCACCATCTTCAACTTTATTTGCATAGTCGACAACAAAGAAATCTCACGTTATGACAAAAACGAGTGGAAAACTATTAGGAAGCTTCATCTCTGAAGCTATCTCGTATGGTAGTTTACCCGGCCTAACACATAGGTTTCTAGAGTATCTAGGTAAGCTTCATTTTTGTCGCCTATCAAAGAGTTTAAATCCAGGCTAGATCAATCCAAATTTCAATTTTTAATCTACTTTTGTTGGAGCGAAATTGAATATTTTCAAGGTTTTGCTGTAGTTAATCATTCGTATAGAAAGCCGATGTCATTATGTCATTGATGATGATGATGGTGATGATGATGATGATGATGGTGATGATGGTGATGATGGTGATGATGATGATGGTGATGATGATGATGTTGATGATGATGATGATGGTGATGATGATGATGATGGTGATGATGGTGATGATGATGATGGTGATGATGATGATGATGGTGATGATGACGATGATGATGGTGATGATGATGATGATGGTGACTGGTGATGGTGATGATGATGATGGTGGTGATGGTGATGATGATGTGATGATGATGATGATGATGATGATGATGGTGGTATGATGATGATGATGATGGTGATGATGTGATGATGATGATGATGATGATGATGATGATGATGATGATGATGATGATGATGATGATGATGATGATGATGATGATGATGATGATGATGATGATGATGATGATGATGATGATGATGATGATGATGATGATGATGATGATGATGATGATGATGATGATGATGATGATGATGATGATGATGATGATGATGATGATGATGATGATGATGATGATGATGATGATGATGATGATGATGATATATTAGTAAATATGTATATATCCTTGTATTTATTTCTTTATTAAAATTGTGCTTTGCATTTCGATAAATATCAATCAAATAGCTAATTTTTCTTTCAAATTTTCAGAACTAGCAAATCGTGTGTATAAAATAAAATTTTTATAAACGTTGTGATTTCGAATTTTTTACTTTTCGTTCATATCCAATCAACAAACTTTATTCCTTAATTAATTATAAAGAGCAAATAAATATTGTTAACTAACTCTTTCTTTTTCAGCGAAAGAGTTGTCACACATTCACTAGAAATATAACTTGTTCTTTAATGAATAATATTTCGATCGAAACGGTGGTCGTCTTTCTCAAAATCCACGTTTCATATTTCAACAACGCACATAGTACTACACCACCAACCAACACAACACCTAAATGCAAATTTGTTTATGAATTTTTTACGCTATTATTTATAGCAGTCAATGTAAATCGCTTTTGCTCTATTGTTAGCTTGTGTGTGTACATTATTAAGCCAAATATTGTACATACATACATACTAAACAGCTTTCATATATACATGATTGGCAAATATTTTTTATTCCCTGCATTAAAGATATAACTTACATAATTTAGTAATACTTTATCATTGTTAATAGGATCTTTCATTTCTGATGTAATATTTATCATACACTTACTATCACACAAAATTTATTCTTATCACTTATTGATTAACATTTCGTTCCACACAGCGGTCGTGTTTTTCAAAATCCGCGCTCAGTAATTGAACAACACATCAAATTCTACACCACCAACTTACACAGAGTCTGAATTATAATTCGTTTATAAAAACTATACTATTTCATTTGTCCAAAAATGAAAACCATAATTGCTATATTGTTAACCTGTAAGCATATATTTTTAGACAAATACCTTGCATAAGCATACAAAACAGCCTCTGTGCGTATATGGCAGACATACTATTCTATATCACATACATTAAACCTATGCTTTACATAATTTATAATACTTTAGTATTGTTAAGAGACGCTTTATTTTCCGATGAAAGAGTTATCACACACACCAAAAATTCTTCTTAATATTTGTTTATTGATATTTCGATTGACTCGGTGGTCGTCTTCCTCACAATCCGTACTCCCTATTTCAATAGCGCATCAAGTTCTGCACAACCAACTTACACAAAGTCGTACCAGTTGTAATTTACATTTATTGTACATGTTGCGAAGTGGAATGGTCAGTGCGCCATAACTTTTCTCAGTCAATTTTTAACTGTTATTTAAGCCACTAGAGAAAGAGTTTATTAGCAATGGATTAAACCACTCGGCGCTAATATCATTCAAATATAATATAATAGTAGTCCGTGTGAATAATTATCCTTTATTAAACATGAAATATAGATTACATGTAAAGGAGTAAAATTAACTCACAAAGTAATAGGCCGCACTTCATGCAAGATACTAATTTATCAAGCTGTTATCAGACCTAACGATACCAAATGTATCTCCGATAAGATTCAATTTTAAAAGTCAATAAACTAAATCTTAGATTATATAAATTTAAAGATGAATTAATTCTACTGAATAGGAAGGAATTTCCACAGGGGAGCATAGTTAAAAACAAAGACAGGTGAGATTAAGACCAAATTAGAAGGAAATAATGGTTTAATGAAGAAGAAAAAACCGAAAATCGTAAATGCAATTTACCTAAAGCGAATTAATAGAAAACTGTATGCGTGCAAACTAAAAATTGAGCATTTATTGTTTACGTTGATGGACAAATGTAAACGTAAATAATTTTTATACGAATTCTCATTTAGATACAGTGTTAGTTGGTTGTGTTGAATTTGCTGTGTTATTGAAGTAATGAGCACCGATTTCGGCAAAGACTACCGCTGTGTCAATCGAAATATCAATCAATAAATATAAAGAAGAATTATGGACGAGTTTGTGATAACTGTTTAATCGGAAAAGAAAGTGTCTATTAACATTTGACCAATATCATCTGGCGCAAAATGTTTTTTTTAAATGTATCTGTAATATTTTATTGTGCATGGATTATTCAGTATTTCAACAAATAACACAAATATAAACTACAATTGATACAGCAAGACGAAAATAATTCGTTCATCGATTGATGTATTTTGAATAATACAGTACCTGTATGCTTTAGAATAAAAATGCCTTTTGAGTTAAAAGCTATTGATAAATCTTTTGAATATGTGTTATATCTTAACATAAAGAAAACTGTAGTAGTAGATTAAAAGAAATATAAATTCCGAATTAATAAAAGATAAAATGTTTATATGATCTTATTTGATTTCAATTTTGTGATAAGGAAGATTTAGATTGCATTTAAAATCTCACTGATGCTGCTCAGAACAATGAATTAATTAATATCATAAATAGAACCTAAAAGAAAATTAATTCATCCACAGATTATTAAACCAGATTTTAAAAAATGAAAGATAATTCAAACCAGAGTAAATGAATTTATTATCTGGCATCAACTAATCTTAATGCTAATCAATTATAATTGCGTAATCATTGATCTCGTACGACCTCTCCAGCTGAATATTCTTCAAATAATGAAATTATGATCTAAACCATTAAAATGGTACAATTTCTTCCGGACAAAGACAATATTTACTTCGAAATTGACAAAGAGACTTTGTTAGTAGGACGTAAGGTTTTTAAACGTAAAATACTGAGATTAGAGAACCAATACATGATTTAGAACCTAATGATGTAATTTAACTGAAAACTGATAAAGAAAAGGGCCAAATAATCCTTGTGAGTAAAAGGGATTATAATGAAAGGATGTATGAGTAATTTATTAAGGATGATGTTTACAACGATCGAATAACGGGCGAAATTAAACTATTAATTGAAATAGTGAATGAAAATGAAGAGTTTGACTATGTGCATGGCAACACACTTATACAACGGGATACAATCCCGCCGAGGGCATATGGCTTAGTAAAGGCTCATTATTAAATTCACCGATACAGGTTGAGTCGCTTATGCGGATTCTCCTAGAATTAACTATAATTGTGTCGTCCAGCCTAGACTTAATTATCCCTAACTCCGCAGTCAGAGTGTTCATTTGTGCAGACAATATTCTTACTAAGTTTTCCAATCCGTCAGAGTACTTTTGCTCAAACAAATCGCTTTATTTTTAATCAATTATTTATAGGAGTTTGCTCGTATAAAGCGCGTCAATTTAGTAAAACAAAATAAAAATATTTATTAATTCATATTCACTTCTGCGGCTCGAATGCTGCTTACATCATTGTCCTGACTGCTTCATCTTAATTCGTGCACTTCTGCGAAGACTTTCTGTTGTATTCACGTCAGCATTCCTATTGGACAACCGCTATCCTTTCCAGTGGCTAATTTCGTTATGCACTATTTGGATTCAACCATTCTAAAAACGACACCTTTATAACCGTCATTTTATATTCATATTTGGAATAAATAGTTATCATATATATATTTTTTAATTTATTTATATGGAAACATTATGTAGATGAATTAAATAAATATGTTGAACTGGCTAATAAAGTGAGTCATTTGAAATTTATGCAAGAAAGAGAGATATATGGGGTATGGCTATTTTTATATGGCAAATTGTTAATGAACTGCGACGCCCTTGAAAGAGATTTATTCAGAAAAGTACGACAGTTCCAATCATAAATAGGAAGACATAAGAAACCAGTCAGGCTTTGATGACAAGATTTAGAAACTGCAAATGCATAAAACATTGTCGAATAGTATAACCTCATCAAATATTTTTATTTGCAAAACGATATATACAAAAACAGTGATAAATTAAACACGTTTGACAAAATTTAGCACAATAAAACTACAACTAGTTTCTATATGAAATTCTTTCACTCTACGTCAATTAAGGTTATCTAATCAAAGAGGAGTCTTAAATAAAAGTACTCACACTATATATATATATGATTATTAGTGTGGCAACAGAACTGTTTCGGTTTTACTTCTATTTCTTGTTCGACCTAATTATTAAGTGTGTAGACGTATGTGTCTGTGTGTGCCTGTTTTCATGTAATGCTGTATTGCAAAGTGATGTCTGAGATCTGGTCATTCTTGTATTGATGGCTTGAGAGTTAACCATCTGTTCGTATAGTTGCCTGTTACCTGCCCGAGGGCTATTTTTCCGAGTGTAGTCTTCCTTTTCACCTTTTTGCGCAAATATGTGTTCTTCACTTGGTAACAGCGCAGTTGCTGATTGCACTGTCGCATGCTTATATTATTGCGAAATTTCTGTCTCCATATGTGCATATATTCTTCCCCTTCATTTTTTTGCCAATCGGATCGCATGTTCGTTGAGTTTAGTCAAGGGGGTTTTTGGACTTGCCTGAACGCTAGTTAATTATTGTTGGATTCTTTTATTCGTGGCCAGTCGATTACAATATCATGTTGATGAAACATTTGAATATTTAGGCCAGGTGTTTGTTGTTTTATGTAAAGGGCCCCATAAATATATAGTAATGTTTCTGATTTTGCTTCATGTAAAATTGAGAAATTGGTTAAATTGACTGGGTGCCCCATTTCCATTATATGATCGGCAATGCCTTTTTTCCTGACGGTGCCAAGTCTTTATTCATCAATTTCTGCGGTAAATGTTGCGGGATTTTGTTAATAAATTGTTTCTCCGTATGCCCAATTTATTTTTTACCGTACATATATGAGCATTTGTAGACTAAGAATGATTTGGTGCGAATTGGCAATTGATCTTTGGTATCCAACCTCATGATCTCAGTGTACTAAATGTGAAATTATCTTTAACACTGGGAAATTTCTCCTTGGTTATTCTATTCAGTCGCCGTGCAATTATTGAGGTTGGTACGTCGCCTCTAAACGGTTATTTAAGTAAAAATCGGCTTGAGAGTATCCGCTCTAGCGCGAATCTGACGTGATCTGATGTTGACTTCGATAAACCACTCTGGGAGAAAAAACAGCTGCACATACGGGGACAGAAATTTCGAAACAATATGAGCATTCAACACTGCAATCCGCACCTGCGCTGTTACCAAGTGGAGAAAACAAAATTGCGGAACAAGGGGAAACGAAAGACTACACTCGGAAAAATAACATTCGTACACGTAACAGCCAACAATGCGAACAGTTGGTTAACTCTCAAGCCATCAATACAAGAATGACCAGATCTCAGACATCACTTTGCAATACAGCGAGAAAGACCTTTACATGCAAACAGGCACACACACAGACACAAACGCATACACACTGACTAATCAGCCCAAACAAGAAATAGAAGTAAAACCGAGTCAGATTTGTTGACACATAATCAAAATGAAAACCGGAATGTATAAATCAAAGATATATATATATATATATATATATATATATATATATATATATATATATATATATCTGTATTACGACAAAATTTTTAAAAAATGATTTAATAGCATTTTTTATTATTAAGACTTCTTAATTTCAACGCATTGCTCGAGGCTATATTAACTTCCAACTCACAATATACTGAATTTTGCATTGTATATACTTCATAAATTATACTTGAACTGCCCCAGAAAGATTTTCCAAGCGTGGCTCTGTTTTTACTAAGGCATTTAGTTTTGCATTGCAATTAGAATTTCATTCAAATGATATAATTAGTTCATAATCGAATATTTCACACCTAATTTTGGTCTAGTAGATGTATTCAGCAATTTTTAAACAGTCCCTACACGTTTTCGGTCTTTCCTTAGTTAACCAATTTCCAACAATCTTACATTAGGCAATCATTTTTTGTGTGTGTGTGTGTATGGTGCCGACTGTAATTCCAATTCATCCTTATTCAATAATTCATCACCGCATAGCAAATGGCTGCCAGTTTAATATACTCATGAGTCCTGACAATTAATTTTCTTTATCGAGTTATCTTTGTGTGTGAGTGTGTGTATGTGTGTAATAGAAGAAAGCTCGCCTAAAAAATGGACACAAAATAGACATATCAATCCAAAATTATCAGGTACAATTGCATACACACTTACTAATCCGCCAAATCAAGAAATAGAAGTAAAGCCGACTTTAATTTTTTGCCATCCATATAATCAAATGGAAACCCACGATGAATATAAATATTGTAAATTTTGCAAAGTGACGTTTAATATTCTCAAAATAAAAGGTCATTATTGACTTTGTTATTAATATTTTTCTTTCTAATTAGAGATATACTGTGTAATATTCGAAGGCAATGGACATAATAAAGAACGGGGTCAGCCTTTTACCCGTTAGGATTTAAACACTTATATTGAAGCCAATTGTGTTAGTACCAAACTTCTGGAAAGAATTAAGTTCTTCAAATCGAGTTTGCGATCAGATGTTGTGTCAAAACGATTCATCAAGCAGTGCACGAGAAATAACCAGAAACGAATGAACAGACTTATTGCTTAATGCCATCGAAGACAACCAATCAAACTGCAAGATACTGAGAGAATAATTCAATCACTGGGTTGCCAACTTACAAGACTGAACGACAGCGAATACACTGAATTTACAACGAAGATAGAAACGTTGATGAAAATAACAGCTGACAAAGAAACAAAGGACCTCACAAGGGACATGGACAAATATAGTGCACAGTATAAATTTCTAACAAATCCAGACGCATTTATTCACAATTATTCAAAAGTGATATTGCCAAACACCAGAAAGAATTATTCTACTTAAGAGCAAAATTATGCATTATCAAGAGAAACCTAAGTGAACGCGACATAATTGCCATTCAGGCTGGGATGGATAATTTATACAATGACATAACGAAAGGCATTCAATGGACAAGGACTGAAATCTGAGATAGTAAGCGCACTAGGACAATACAAGAAGGAATTCAAAGGCAACCAAATCATTAAAAAAAATCACATAGACGAACTCCGAAAACTACAATCAGACTAATCCATACGACTTGCCACACCCGAAAAAGTATCAGGAGTTGTTATACTTAAAGTCAACGCTTATAGAAAGTCCATGACCGATTTTATAAATGATCAATCTATATTCAAACAAGATATCAAATCGAAAGATCATTCACCAAATGTCGAATCAAGAATAAATTCAATTCTGAAAAAGATGGAAAAACATGTCTTATCATCGATGGCTGATTCCGATATTAAATCAAAACTCATAGAAGACATCCAAAAGGCAAAACCCGTCGGAACAAACACCCTAAGATTGTACGGAAAACGAAAACCCCGTAAATCATTTACAGCCTCAGGAACTCCTTCGATGCGCTCCATTATGTCAATGATCAATGGCCCGCAACATAAACCAAGTTTCTCTGCAAAATACTTCTACCAATACGAAACATTATAAACTTAAACACTATCAAGAACTCCTTCAATCTAGGAGATGAGCTGAAGGAAAGAACATTATAGAAAGTAAAATGATCTCGCTTGACGTCTCATCTTTATTTACGAATATTTCACTGGATAAGACAATGGCGAACTTGTGTGACCTGATTAATAATGAAGGTTACGGTTTCCCTATAGAGACTAATGACATCAAGGACCTCATATTAGCATGTATAAAAAACATGTAATTTACATTTGAAGGGTTATACTACCGCCAGATCAATAATGTAGCTATGGGAAGCTTCTTTGCACCCCTCCTGGCAGATGTATTCATGTATCATCTTGAACAAACGAGGATACCGTCAAGCAGGTTTTCCTAAACTTACCATTTAGAGGTGACGTACCAGCCTCAATAATTGCACGGCGGCTGAATAGAATAACTAAGGACAATTTTCCCAGTGTTAAAGTTAATATGAAATTTAGTACACAGAGAATCATGAGGTTAGATACCAAAGATCAATTGCCAATTCTCTCATCATTCATAGTCTACAAATTCTCATGTATGTGCGGTAGCACATATATCGGACGTACGAAGAAGCAATTGATAAACAGAATCCAGCAACATTTACCACAGCAATTAATTAACAAAGGCTTGTCACCGTCAGGAAAATCAGCTATTTCCGATCTTATATTGGAAAGGGGGCACTTAGTCAATTTGACCAATTTCTCAATTCTACATAAAGCAAAATAAGAAAAATTATTATATATTTATGATGCCCTTTATATAAAACAACAAGCACCTGGCCTAAATATTCAAAATTTTCATCAAAATGATATTCTAATCGACTGGCCACGAATAACAAAATTCAACAACAATTTACTAGTATCCAGGCAAGTCCGAACACGCCCTCGACCAGACTCAACAAACATTCGATCGGATTGGCAAAAAACTGAAGAGGAAAAAACAGCTGCACATACGAAGACAGAAATTTCGAAACAATATGAGGATTCAACACAGCAATCCGCACCTACGCTGTTATCAATAGGAGAAAACAGAATTGCGCAACAAGGTGAACCGAAAGACTACAACGGGAAAAACAACACTCGTACACGCAATAGCCAACAATGCGAACAAATGGTTAACTCTCAAGCCATCAATACAAGAATGACCAGATCCCAGTCATCGCTATGCAATACAGCGAGAAAGACACTTACATGCAAACAGGCACACACACAAAAACAAACGCATTCACATTTACTAATCAGTCAAAACTAGAAATTGAATAAAAACCAAATAAGATTTGTTGCCACCCATATAATCAATTGAAAACCCAGGAATTTCAATAAATAAATGATTGTAAGTGACGTTTAGTATTCACGAAATAAATGGCCATTATCCACTTTTTTATTTATGTGTTTTTTTTCCCAGCAAAGTACCATATATATATATATATATATATATATATATATATATATATATATATATATATATATATATATATATATATATATTCGAGTGATTCATCGGCAACGAATATAACGATCTAATTTTCTCGAACAATTCAACAGATTATTTATCATTAATTTTCAAAGTAATTTTACTGATTTCTGATGCACTAATTTTGATCATATTAATTTGAAGTTACATATGCACATATAATAGGCCCTACGTGAAAAGAAATGGACTGTGTATCATTTCTTATCTGTGCCTGCTTTCTGAATGAACTCTTTGACTAACACTTACTTGTCCTATTCCATTTATTCAGTTTTTCTGATTTCTGGTTACTTTTCTGCCATTGTTAGTTTCCAATGATATATTTAGTGGTGTTTTTACGTGTAGTGAATGTGTTTTCAATGTGCTGTGATTTAAATTTGGCCCGTTTTTTCTTCATTGAGCTGGATAGTTAATATTACTCTCGCGCATAAATATATCATATGCGTAAGATCGGCGAGATTTACGAACTTCTTCTAGCAAAACGAAAGGGAAAAATATTTTACCACTACACTTAAGGCACATTTTAATTTTAAAATGAATTATCGATCGATTTACTAATGTAAATAATACAATTCAGTTTTTATTTATGTAAATTTCTTCTGTGGTAGAGTGCCCTCTTAATATGATAATTGAAATAAGACGCGAACTTGACACATATTCATTCTTGTTTAGTAACATTCTAAAATGAGAATAATAAAGATTTTGCGAGTTAAATTCGATTTGCGTGTGTTCTTTTTATCCTGCTGTAATGTTTATTTTCCATCTAACCTTGTATTTAACCTTCAGCATATTAATAAATAGGATAAAGATGCATTTGCCCTAAAGGGAAATTCCTCAAGCATTTTGCATTATCAAATACCGCTTCTTCTTGCTTTAATTAGTCTATTTTCAATAAAAAAATACATCATATCTAAAAGTAGTTAGCTATAAATATGCATTAATCTGAAAGATGGAACGTAGACTTAACCTTTTAAGAAAGTTCAAACTCATTCACTATTTTGCTTATAAAAAGTTGGAAGGTCTATACTGAATACTATGCAATTTCAACGGTATTTACTTATTTAAAATATTTGTAGAATAAAATTGAGAATCGAAAAATATGCCGTACTCTTGGAAAAACTTCCTATAATATTTCCCGGTTGCACGGCACACAGTTGTGGAAACTAATTTTATTTTATACATACAAAAAGTCTATATAAAAACAACTTATAAAGCATCTTTGTTATCAAAATCTGTTTTGTAACTTCCATAGCGAGTGGAATATTTATTTTACTCAAAATCTAATGTTCGACGGTTTGATCTCTGGTTACTACTGGTCTATGCTTAATAAAAACGATATCTAATCGAATTGATGAGTTTTATTTTGTTTTTTATGTTAACTTAGATTAGAATATCATTAAAACTTCTAGGTACGAGTTATTTCGTATTACGTTATTCAAATGAACCTCATAAACAATTTAGCAAAACACCTAGTTTAAAACAAATCAAAGTTTACGCAAATCATACATTACGCACCCAAAAGAAACATTTAAAGGCTTCAATAACTGGAAATTTAACTCAACTGGCCTCGAATTACAATCAACAACATTTATCTTGTATCCAGGCAACTAATTTTCCACCGTATTTGTAATACACTAAAGTAAATTTAGCCACGCAAACGGCATCATTATCAATATTATCTCAGGGACACAAAATGCGCATGAATATTGGCAATTCACAAAATCCTCGCCGTTACCAAGGCGATTAAATAAAATTCATGAACAATGCAACACGAAAGAGAACGTCTGGGAGAAAGAATTTGCTCACGCAATAGTCCAGAAAGCAAAAGTTGGTCAAATAGGGGCACTGATACGAGAATAACCAAACCCTAAGCATCACTTTGTTTTACAGCAGGAATGATCTCTACATGAACAAATACACACATACCTATTTACACAAATATCAACACGCAATTAACCAAAAGGTGTCGTGTGATTTCGTAATACGAATTTAGAAAAAAATCTCGTTGTAAGCAAAAAGTTATTGTTAAGAGGTTACGTACAACAGTCTTTGCAAATGGCCGGCTTCTTTCGCCAGTACTCGGTTGGCGGTAATTAAAGTTACTTTACATAGTCAATGTTTGGAAAGGAATGGGTATAATGTTGGAATAAACACTTATTAAACTAACGAACATACATATCATGATTAAACAGCCAAATACAAACATTTCATCAGCCTATATTCAAGTCATTTATGGCTTTTTTTGTTTATTTAGCTGAGGACCAAAGCTCTTTCTACAACATCCTACACAATGCATAATTCTTTCGTTTTTTAATCCAACTTGTACCACCAGATATTGTTTTGGTGAGAACTATATATTATATATATATATATATATATATATATATATATATATATATATATATATATATATATAAATGATTACTAGGTGTTGCGCACCTAGTACCATATTAGTTCAAATATGACCAGAATGATAAACCAAAGACAACATGAACAGAAAGTATAATCGCGTGCACGTTCGTTTCGTGCTTACTGGCGACTCATCAGGAGGAGCCGGCATTACGCCCTTGGCCCACTATATATTTGGGTGAGAAATGTAGGAAAAAAGAACGGTACAATCTTTTATACGAATGTGTAAACCTTCAGTTGTGAAGCTAACTTCATATAGTCTTCGGAAATGCGACATCAAAGCCAACACACTATGCATAATTATATACCTAGCCTGTAAAGTTTACTAACACCATAGCTACTGTGTCAGTAATTGATACCAACACTATGGTTACCTAGATAAGCTGTGTTAGACGAACATTTGTTGCGCGGTTGGTAAAAACAACTAATTTAATCAAAGTCGCGATCTTGATATAAACATCGGTCGCACAATGTACATACATTTATCAGTATAAACTAATTATGTACAGCAATTTATCCAGTAGACCGGCTTCGTCATTATTTTGAAATCATCTCGTGAACACATCTACCGGATCCCACACTGGATTTATTCTGATACATCTATTAACGCGGTAAGGTTTAAATTGAAATTCCGTAGATATATTTCGTCAAACCAGCTGCCCATCTCATTCAATACAAAGTTTTGCATTATTTTGCTAACCAAGTGCGCTCCTAATGAATTCAATGCTTAAGAAAGTTTCCTTGACAGCAAATGCAAACTACCGCCTACACTTTTTATCAAATTAATAAGAGGATTATTAAAGCGGATTATGGGTCGACGCGATGTGGTCGTTAATGAATGGGCTGATAGGAGAATGGTCAATTTGTTGTTAAGCCTAAGGCAGTAAATGCATAGTAGGGAGGTTTTTAAAAAAAACAGCGAAAATTTCTCGGTCTATCTAGGCGACTGATTAATTACAAATAACATGAAACTGATGACGATATGGAAACTCTGGATAAGACGTACCGACGGAAGTAGCAACAACAAATATCACAAGAAAACAGCAAGTATTATTGGTTATTTCTATGCAACAGCTAACACAATTGTTAACTTAAACTGATAAAAGAAAACTTAACAATTCAAATAATAACTTTGATTAAATTTCTCAAAAAAGCATGATTGTGTTAATACTGATACTGTTTCTAATACCGATCCTTAAAGTAAAATTAAATAGAATGACCATTTGACTTCTTATATGCATATCCTTAATAATTATGATAGATTAATATTAACGACAAAATGTAAGTAATAATGCTGCGCTCATTCTTGTCTCCATGAAGCCTTAAATACTAGTTTTAGCGACGTTCAAATTTAACTTGAAAAATGACTTTTTTCTATTTTTAAATTCAACCGACATTTTTTCTAATTTTAAAAAGACGTGCGTCAGAGTTTTTCTGAGACATTTTCGCTTTTTTTGATATTCTCGATTAGCAGGTGCATTTTAGATTGATTGACATATCGTTTCAAAATGGGTAATTTTCGAAATTTCGAAATAGTTTTTTTTATTTTTACGACAGCATATCTGTAAATGCAGTTTATTAAATGCGTTTTAACTAATTGAATTTAACGCTCTTTCCGATATCTTTATGTTCTTCTAGGAGTTATGTCATTTTGATTAGAAAATTTTAAATTTATAACAAGCTAAATTGACAGTATATGGAAACCTAAAGAATTGTCGGTTTTGCGCTAATATACCGATGCAATAATCAGACTGAGTGGTTTCCATTTTCAAACGTATCGTAAACAAATAAACTTTAATGGTCATCTTCGGAAAAGGTGTTTAAATTAAGCTTTTACATTGACAAAGTTGGTGTAAATTATTACGGTTAGGGCGTATTTGTTGATTGCGAAGGAAATTTAGAACGAAAACGAACCCTGACTAATGAAATAGACATACATTGTTCATTAAAAATTAAGCATTGTATAATGGAGAAAAGGAATTTTTTCATTCAATAGACCGTTTTCGTGCTAATTTGAAATTCATTAAGTGCTGTCCAGATTTTGCCGCAGACAAAGCTCGAAACTGAGCAAGTCTCCTTCGCAATCAGTTGCTCTAATCACCGAGGCATCCTGCCGCACACTAACGAAAAACACGAATGAAAATTGTTCTTACTGTGCGGCAAGTTTGCTCAGTGGCAAGAGCAACAGATTCCGAAGCAGACGTGCTCAGGTTCTAGCCCTGTTCGTGGTTAATTCTGCACAGTACGTAATGAGTTTCCAATAAGGACGAAACTGGTCAACTTGATGAATTTCTTTTCGATATTTCACAAGGCTTAGTTCGTACTGATAAATTAATGATTATAATGTGACTGATATTTATTTCAAGTTCACAAATTTGATTTAAATTAATTTAATCACCGCTCGGGCAACCAGGGTTTGTTTATTTATATGAATTCTAACTCCGTTGCCAGTGGAGTCCAGATCTACCTTCATGACAACGATAATCACGTTCCCAACTTACAAGCGTTTTACATAGCCAAATGAAGACAAGAAGGTTGGAAAAGTCGCTTGTCCACGGTTGTCCTCCAAAGGAATCATTTTCGACATCATCTTCACGTTGATCTAATGAAAACTGAACTACGACATAAACATGAACCAGCTCCAAATTCATCTTCACTAGCACCACAGACGTCGTCGACAACCTCGCAAAGGTATCTAGCTATATCGCAGCATAAGCCTTATATACGTACTTTACTGCGGCTGACTCCTTTTGGAGGATAAGCCGGCTCCAGTGACATTTCATGGAGTTTTTTGGGAATTTGGTACAAGTGGTGTCCCCTCACCACTCGGCTTTTTGATCGAGGACGCACCTCTAGCCTTTGCACATCCAAGCGCAGTCTGCAAGGCATCAGTAAGTTGCATGGTTGCCGGTGGCTGTTGAGAGCTCATTCGCCATTCGTAAGTACGGAGTACTGTCCAGGAGTCCATGTAATCCCGTGGCTGTTGAACCCTTTTGTGGCGGGGAACACACGCCGAGTCATGGTGCCGTCGTCGGGCTCATGCGGTATTTTATAGGAAATCCGATTGCCGGTCGGAAATCCACCACGCCCTGGTGACACCACCGCCATAGTCCCGTTAGCCCATGTACGATCGGCCATCGAAACATGGTTGACACCGTCGTACCACGTTGAGGAGGGGATGGACTATATACGTCTTACTTACTGACTTACTATTGATAATCTGATTGGATTAATTTAAGACAAGCTGCACAAATAATCCAAATTCTTTATTCGTCAAAATTTACGGCCTCAACCAAAGGGACAGAATTGAGTCTCGCTAGCGTTACATTTAAATTATAATTCCATTTATACTTCGAAATGATATTTCATCAAATATGATCTTAATTTTGTAGGATTTTTTCGTCCCAAACCGGCAAACCTAGTTTAGTTGATACAGTCAAGACGGGCAGTACGAGGGCCTTCGTGTGTTTATTCAGTCGTTTAAAACTCCTACTAACGTCGAAAGGACTCACAGTTTGCATGCGATTTACAGCTATACCAATGATGCTTGGATCGATTTTACGTCACGCAGACGCTCAGTAATGGCATTCGTGAAGAACTACAACCCAGTTGTACACCTGGAGCTAAATCTAGTGTGAGAAAGGTTGTTTATACACTGTGAAATAGCATAAAACGCGGTGACGCCGATGCGCTGAGATCAAGCCAAAGTTCAAATTTTCAATCCAAACTCAAAGCAAACTGCGCTACGCCTGAGGATTCGTCCTATAAAATAAGATCTATCTGGTGCATTGATATTTAGTGGCATGCATATACTACCAAACCCACCCCATTTATATACAAATATATATATATATATATATATATATAAACATAGAGAATAAGAGAGAGGGTGAAGAGACAGAAAGAGAAAGAGAGTATGATGGCACAATTTGTTTATATATTTGCCGGCGTTATAAATTATAAATTAAATAAAATAAAAATTTAAATATATAGGTTTCTTTCTTATTTGTCACTTATTTGTCATTTTGAACGTGTCCTATAGAATATTTTTTAAACTTATGAAATTTAGTGTCAATTCCACGATAAATAATCGAATGTTGACGATATACTCTAATAGTATTTCATTTCTCCGGGTGGAATTTTGTCTGGCATTGTATGCCAGATTGACGCCGGTTAGTCTTACATTAACTTTTAGTTTGAACACACCCGGATCTACCTGTACCACTATCTTTTGAATCACCTTTTAACCTAGAACATAAAATCGCCGTAAATGCGTAAGATCTGGAACCTAGAGTATGCAACGTAAGTTTATAAAACCGATTATCACATATTAAACGTCTGGGGCCTCTGGTTTTTCTCCGGAATCTCTTAATAAAGACAAAAATATAGCTCATTATAAGAATGTTAGGTTTATTTATTTTGTTTCAGTGTATATGTGTGTATGCTGGCATATTTTGAATTGAATCATGACAGCAAAATCTGTTTATATATAAGTTGCTGGCATAGATTATGTTTGACAAAAACTAAAATTGCATCTCAACTCATAGACCGGTATTATCCCTATCAGGCGCTCCAAGACTGTAACCGAAATTGCTTTAACGTGAGATTTAACCACAAGACGTATGGTTACAAGCCAAAGAAAGCATTCTCTACGCCCTAAGAGCCACATGAGGTTTTCAATTTTAAACTAAATTTTCAACTTCCAATCCTGCTCTGCCATAATAAGTCGTACAACATGAAACCGCGGTGAGTGAAGTTTAATCAAAGTAGTATTGAAGGAATTTACCGTATGGCAAACGGTATTAGATATTAACTACTCCGCAGCATTTGGTTCACAAACATACTAATATGTGCCTAGGCTGCAAAAGCCGTGCCTTTTATATGCGTATGTATACATGGAGTAGCGTTTAGTACACATATATAGAGACAAATAATTAATTACTTCTTTTTCAAATACACGGCTGACGTGTATTTCGTCTATTGTGCAAAATTGGGTTAGGCGTTTATACTTAAAATATTTTAGCCCTTTGAATGCAATTGCCAAGATCAAGTGAAGCAAAGTTTTCTGGTTGGAAATTAATGATCGTTCACAACTTACTTAGGTTTCTGTTACTAAGCAGTGTCTACGTTAACAACTCGTGTATACAGGAATAAATATTATTGGGCTTAGAGGCAGCATTTACATTTGGTTCTGATAATTGTTTTTAACGTAAACCTTATATATAGTATAACTTATAAATAATTATTTTTATCGTTGAATCATGCTTATATTTGTTGATACCGATTCACTTATAAAAACAGCTATAATATTACAAGAATCTGGTAAAGAGAACTTCCGATTACAGTTCAAATTAATTGCTTCTAATATGTGAGCGGCAATTTGGCTTCGAAAGCTGACGTCGAATCTTGACCTACTGGTTCAAATGAAAGCTTCGCTTAAATTGTTAATATGTAGAAGGAACGAGATGTCATGTATTACACGAAATTTAAATTAGCTTTCTAATTCTTTATTTAGCCTTGGTAAAGATAAAACAATATTATTACAAATTGTCTTGTTTAAAACCACCGCAAGCTAACTTTTCCATCTCTTTATTAACACCTAAAAGTTCACACAATAATATGCAAATATCCAATAAAAAATTGAAATAATGCCACAAAATAATTTTTATTTTAATTTGTACACTAAGAGAAATATTTCCGATAAAATTCTTAAGCTCCATGTTCAAAACTAAGTTGATAGAGCATAGTTGTCAATGCTTTATACATACCTGAATCGAGAACGGAATTAAATGCAGGTACAGCAAAATATGAAAATATTATAATCCGTTTTAAGAGCACGTTATTCAAAAATTCATAATTATATTTAGAACGTTAAAATACGCATTTTTTTATTTTGATAAACTTTTTTAAATTTGACTATTTAGCGTAAATGATTGGAATACTTAAAAAAACCTTACGAATTTGTTAAAAGACAACAATTTTATTGCCTTTATTAGGATTAAATAAGTTTTAAAGTTGACTGGCTGAATTACTCCTTATGATCAAAAATAATTATATTTTACGTGTAATAAATGAAATTAACATGGCTGCACATAATAGGTAACTCAAATCTTATAGTTTCTTGAACTTCATTGATGCTTGCCATGTTCCGCTGTTTTGCTTTTTATAATTTGGAAATGAAATACGCAAATATCTAATACAACTGTTTGTTAGACCTTGTGTGTCCTTTTTTTCTCGCATTTCTCACTCCAGTAAATAGTGAATAAAGGTCGTAATACATACTCCTAATGCTGAGGCGCCAGTAAGCACGAAATAAATGTGCACGAGATAATACATTACGCTCATGCTGCCTCTGGTTTATCCTTCTGGTCATATCTGAACTAATTTATTACTAGGTAAGCAACACCTAATACACATTTGCATATATTCATTAGTTCTCCGCGAAAAACAGTATTTAAATATCTAAATAATCGAAGTCTAGCAAACATCTCATTTTTGGAAATCACTAGTTAATTTTTTATTGTTTGTGAATGGAAAATCAGTATTTTAATTGCAGCGTTTGTGTGATATTTTCGCGCAAATTCGAAAACGTTCTTCTTTACATTTTGAAAAACAGGGAGGATACTGCTGCGGTCCAGTAGACCGGTTTCGTCCTTATTGGGAACTCAACATGTACTGGCTCTGTCCGCGGCAAATTCTGGCAAGTACATGATGAGTTCCTATAAGGACGAAACCTGTCTACTGGATGAATTGCCTTTTCTACACTATACAATTCTTAGTTTATACTGACATGTGGAAGTAATAATGGGGCAGGTGCTTATATGAAGATCGCAATATTGACTATAAAAATTAATATCAACGCCCGCGCAACAAATGTTTTTTTATTATATAAATGAAGATACTGGTTTGTGTGTCGCTTGTATTGTGCGATGTATACTAAGATTTCAAACAAGTTTCTGATTAGGATATGTAATCATTAGAGGAGATTGTTGATATCAATTCTTTTAGATGATCTGCAAATGCAAATTAAAATAAGCTTAATCTTATAAAGGAACATTTTAAATATTCTTCGTTAATTAAATAAAGTTAGGGTGGCTCCAGTGCGGGAAATATTTCCTGATTGAGATTATCTGAGCACGAGAAATTTGAGAATGAGCTTTATAGGAAGTTGGTCGGTAGTCCATTGGCTTCAGCTTTTTGGCTTACATTTAGTGTTAGTGTTCTCATGGATATGAGTTAGATAATTATTTTATTCATATCAGTTGAAATGGTGTATTACCAAAGTGATTCTAATTAATGGGTGGGAGCAGTGCACAAAATGTCAAACTCATTAAGATTAGAATATTAATTTTTATATTTAGTAAAACAAGTGAAGCTTATACAAGAAACGATTGAAAATTATTTAACGAAAGAAAAAGAAACATAGGGAAAGTCTGTTGACGCCATTTCATAAGCGTTCATCTCACTTGGAGTTTTAAAAATGGACAAACAATAAAAGGGTGATATTTAGAGTGACCATATTCTCGATAAGTGATTACCCTTTAACTATATATTAAGCTCACTAATAAGCCAGTCTCCATCCGATGTTCTTAGTGTTTCGCCGGAGCTAGCTTCAGATTCTGATTCATGCAACCGTTTTTTCCTACCATTAGCTAATTTTGTATTCCATATCGAAGCCAAATATGTTTCAACAGCCATCTCACTCATAATAAAGGGCTGGAAGAACGTAAGGCCATTGTGCTACTTTACTCTAAACTAAGTTAGAAAGTATAATCTTTAGCTCTAGAATATAGTATAAGAACCATTTTAATACAATCATTTACATTAGGTACTAAATTCTTTGACAAAAAAGTATAGATTGGACACGTAGACACATCAGGAGTACAATTAATCGCATGAAATGATTATAGTCTCAGGTATGTAAGTGAGATCATGTGTCCAATCAACGATAGAAGATGCAAACATAGAACTGCATGTAAGTATGGACATGTTACTAAATTTAATCTATCCCGGCATATAATGAAGACCAGACACATCATAAATTGAAAGAATTGTAATCGCATAGCAATATATAGTGGTATCAGTATGAAGTGATTGATTATAGAAACTATCTAAATTAAAACGCGAGAAGATATTATGAAAGAAACAGCTGTTGAAACATGGCTAGCTTCGGTTTGGCATTGAGTATTAGTTAATGGAGCAAAAAAACGATTACAATAATTAGTATCTGAAGCTAGCTCCATTAAAAAACGAAGAATATCGCATTACGATTGGCATATTTGTAGACTTATTATATAATTAAAGGGTATCCAATCGGGAATATAGTTGGACTATAGTTTACCCTTTCACTGTTCATTTATGTTTAATCTCTAAGTGAGTTGAACGCTTATTAGAACGTATTCTACCTTCTTTGGCGTTTTTGCTTGTTATTCCGCAAAATATTTTTCAAAATTATACTTTTCTAAATATTTAATTAAATATAAAAATTAATCTTATAGTTTTACTGAGTTTGACTTGCTGTGTCTTGCCCCTACCCATTAATTGGGATCACTCTGGTAATACAGCATTTCAAATTTTAATTAATGGCTTTTGACTGCAGTGTCATTTAAATGGACGATCATGTGTATGAATTATATTTAATTTGACCTTTTCTCATCCTTTATTCACACACCTATGCATGTTGCGCCTACTTAATGATATGACGAAAACTGTTATTATACATGCCAATCCTAAATACAACCTGAGTGGTTTTAGTGACATAATGATATGTGTCTGACTTATTGGGCTCCCCTCTCTCATCCGAAATGGTGAGGGCGATCCCGAGTAAATCCTTTCATATGTTGAATATAAACTAAATATTCCAATGTGTTTAAAATGTAATTCATATTCAGTCACTCTAGTTTCATTTGGTCGGATGAACAAAATAGATATGGATATCCAAAAACCCATATATCAGTCGCAACTATCTAGTGAAAGGTCAGTCTGAAGTATAAGTGATATAGCCAGAGGAAATTTCGCACTCCGTTCAATAGTTTGCTTTTTTTTAAACTTTTGCTGTTGAGTGAACTGAAGAAGGTGAACGCCACGATTCGCCGAAATATCTTCAAGAAACAAAACCGCTGTAATTCAGCCTGTGTTGGTCAAAAAACAGATCAGGTAATCCAGTTTTGCAACTCTTTCATTCTTTCAGATGTATTTTTTACCTTAGCTTGATACAATTATGGCTCTCTAAATTATAGATCTCATATATTGCTTGAAATATATATTTTCAAGTAATTATTCACAGATGTTTTAATTTTCATTTTGTACGAATTCTTTAATTCAGGTATAGTTTTTATTTAGTGAGAAATAAAGTTTAGCAAAGCTGACATAAATTTATGAATCTTAGGATAAAATTTCTTTGGGAATATGCGGAATGACTATCTATATTTTTTTCCGATTTTGTCGTAGTTAGATATATTATTGAGCTGTCATTTTATTTTATTTTATGAGTACGCCTTGATTAATTGAGTTGCTCTATATATGTAGGTAGGCAGTAGGTAGTATATATATATATAAAATTAGTTATTTATATAAACTCGTTGAACTCCACTTTCGATTAATAATCAATTGGATGTTATTCCATATTTTTTAGGAGAAAAGTATTTGGGTACGAATTCGTAAACTCGTGTGAAGTCGTCTTAGTGAGCAAGCTATAAATCAATTACGAATACGCCTATTGTTACAAATTTCTTAATAATATCAATAAAGATTAAAACAGCGTGGTAATTTGAGTTGAAATTATTGTGTATTTCGCCTAGTAACGCGGTCATGTTTGTTGTATATGATAAATATCCGCAGAAACAATGTTTAAATTGAGTCGAAATTAAAGACTTAAGTAAATGTGATTATGATTGACATATTCAAGGGCTTTATTTAGCGCTTTTGTTGTTAGATAATTGAACTCGTTTCGAGTTTTGCTTTTAAGCATAAGTTTGAAGTTTATTTGTTGCATTTTAACCCAGATAAGTTGAGTAGTTTTAATTTCGTTTTAAATACAAGTCAATAACACATATTTATGCAATAAATAGATGCACATTGGAAGAGATGGTAAATAGAGCCATTTGAAGTTCACACATTGTAAATCGGCATGATTTTCTCTATTATTTCACGCATCGAAAATATAAACTGTTTTCATTGTGAAAACTTTTATGAAGATGGTTTATTATTATAATCAAGTTTGCATTCTTGATATAAGCACCTGACCAATTATGTACATACATATGACAGTATAAACTAAGAGTTGTATAGTTTTAAAAAGTAAATTCATCCAGTAAAACGGTGTCGTCCTGATTGGGAACTCATCATATAGTGGCCAGAATTTGCCACGGACAGGGCTCGGACCTGAGCATGTATGCTTCGGAATCTGGACTTGCCCAGGTTCGAGCCCTGTCCGCGGCAAATTCTGGCCAGTATATGATGAGTTCCCAATAAGGACGAAATCAGTCTACTGGATGAAATGCCTTTTCTACACTATACAATTCTTATTTTATACTGACATTTGTAAGTAATTAATGGGTCAGGTGCTTATATCAAGACCGCAACCTTGGTTATAATAATTTTTATCACCGCCAGCGCAATCAATGTTCGTTTAATTATATAAGATGATTTATTATTGAACAAATTCAATCGTAACGTATTTAATTTCATAGTTTGGTATCAATGTAAATTTAGACGTCATTTAATTGCGTTAAATACTATTTGTTGCGGAGAACTAATATATATGCAAGTATGTATTAGGTGTTGCAAACATAGTAAAAATTTACATCAGTTGTAACCAGGAGGATAAACCAAAGAGAGCATGATTGAAAAGTATAATCTCATGCACATTCGTTTCGTGCTTACTGGCGACTCATCCCTAGGAGCCGGTATTACGCCCTTTAACCACTATATATTTTGGTCAAGAATGTGGGATAATAGGACGCTACAATCTCCTAGACGAATGTGTAAACCTGCAATAGTGAAGCTAACATCATATAAAGTCTTTGACAATGCGACTTAAACGCTAACTCACACTATATAATATATATACTGAGTCTGTAAATGATACTAACCCTATGGCTATTGTGTTAGTAATCAATACCAACATTATATTACCGAAAAGGTATATGGTACTAACACTATGGTTTCCGAGTCGGTACATGGTACTAACATGATGGATATCAATGTATGTTATAGTTCAACGAAATTGAAAATTACAACTATTTCTGAACACCTGTTACTCAAGTAAATCCATATACCCTGGCCTTACATAATGTTAGCTTCACTACTGCAGGTTTACACATACGTCTACGAGATTGTAGCGTCCTATTACCCAACATTCTTCACCCATATATATAGTGGTTAAAGGGCGTAATACCGGCTCCTACTGATGAGTCGCCAGTAAGCACGAAACGAATGTGCATGAGATTATACTTTCCGTTCATGCTGTCTTTGATGTATCCTTCTGGTCACAACTGAACTAATTTGTTACTAGGTTCGTAACACCTAATACATACTTGCAAGTAACTGGGTTGTTTGTTATTGTTGTCATTTGCGTACTACTTTAAGACAAGGTCTGGGAGATTTTTTTTGTTAAATATTTTCCTCTATTTCGTCCTAACTGAAAATTCAAATTCTTTTTATTTTTTAAACTATAGAAGATATGTGTGATTTTGAGGAATAGCCCGTTTCTTTTTCCTAAAACTATTACTTAATGATAAATTATGTGAAGCAATTATTTTCTGTTTGATTCATCCTAATTGTTTTCCTTGTATTTAAGGAAATCTGATGATTATTTTTTCTCGTTACCTTTAAAAAACTGGTTATTAATGTGTGGGTAAGCCGGTGAGTACGTTAACTTTTAATGTACTAATATTTATACCCTTGTGCTTTGACTGATGATGCAATTCATTTTTGTTTTCATTAATACTGTGGAATAAGGCTTTCTGGTTTGATGTCTGTTTCATTAACTTACAGTCAATACCAAGTCAGTATAGACTTATGTGTGTGGCATCGACAGATCTCAAGCTAATATTAGTTTAAGAACTTAGAAAATATAGTAATTTTCGTCGCATTCATAAGAAATTTATGAACTTAGCTATTTTTCCGGTTGTTTGACGAAATTTTCCCGCCATTTCTGATTGAGTTAATGAATTCAATACACGATTTCACAGTTTCTACAGCATGATATCAAAATTTAACAATCAGTGAATGCGCGGGTGGTAATAACTGCAGATATATTCAAGTCTGCAAAAGTCCAATTGCGACTGACCAATCGTAAAGCGTAATCTGTCCGCCGCTGTTGTTCTTTGTTAATGGTCGTAAATTTCAAAACGCGCCTGACACCGAATTAGGTAGGATTCATTTAATGGGAAATTATTTTACATTGTCTGGTAAATAGATGTTGCAGTCACTGTTCTTTGATTGTATATTTATCCGCCCGGATAATTGTCTAATTTGTAAAGTGGGTTGTAAAAAATTGTTTTATGAATATTTCATGTTGCATAGGTTGAAATTATATATGCTGTCTAGTTTAGCAGTGATTGTGCGTAACATTTTAATTTTTGCATAAAAGTGAAACAGTCTGGTTACAATTTGTAATTGAAGCTAATGTTAAAGGGTTCAAATTCTGCATAATTTATGGTTTAATGTGGTTGCCTAACAGTTGAGTTTCGCCCTGGCAGACTAGATTTTCTTGCTTTCAGAAAATTGTCTAGGTTCATTTGGGATTGTTAGTTAGTGTCTCCGACTGGCTTAGTGATTTTGTTGAAAGACATGACGAGCAAGTGTAATTTTTGTCTATTTCAAAGAAGTGTAGTTTGCTACATTTTACTTAATGATTTTAGCGTTCATCCTTTCTTTTTCCCGATTACTTTGTAAAGAAATTTTAGTTTATATTTGTTTGACCTAACCTGTTTGCGGTAATATTTTAAATGGACTTTTTGTGGATTTATATGGTGTTATTTACCTTCTTTTCATCGCTTTTACATGTTTTATAATTGCCAAGTAAACTTGTAGAAGGCAGGAGCAATTTTTTCGGCTTCATTTAGGTAAAAATTCGGTCTGTTATGATGTGAGTAGTTGAATTGCTGGATTTGTTATGTCGAAGCAGCTAAGTAGTGGGCTATGCTGAAAAGAAGGTTTATTTTTAGTTTAGTGAAATTACTTCTTCCGGTGTTCAATTAAAGCGTGGTTTAATATATTGAGCAAACATTTTTTATGAGCGTGTTTTGCCCTGATCGGTCTTACACCTTCACAATGTGTATAATTAGATTGTTCGGTTGTAGTGTATTAGCATTAAATTTTTATGTGTCTTATGAATAAAACTTCGGAAATATTTTATGCAAAGATTATTCATGAGTTTATGATTGCTTCAAGTGTGTTGATGAAGCAATGATACAATGCTGTGATGTGTCTTGATTGCATGCTGCGGATATTTTTTCTTCGTTGTGTATTCTAATGCGCGAAATTTCTTCTTAAGTACTAAAACTTTAGCTTTAAGTGCAAATATAGGGAAAAGAAAATTTAGTGTGGTTTTTTTCCTTACTAGAATACTGAAATTCGCTACTTGACAAAGTGTTTCCTTGTATAATTAAGTATTAGTATTAATAAATAGAGGTAATAAATTGTGTAGTGGATGATATTTTGGTTATACGATAGCAGAAATAAATAAAATGTTCAAATAAATTTAATCTTATACGTTCTCTACATACCTCTATAAATTATTTAAATATATTTCAATAAGATTTTAACATTAAAACAAATATACGGAACTATTAAAATTCCAATAACGAGCGATGTTCAGACAAGAAGCACACCTGAATAAAAATATGAACCGAGGTCTCTTGAAACGTCTTACTCATATTGTATAATTTATCACTAGTTCCGATAATATCGTAGAACTGTCAAAGACAAAGTACAGTCACGCCTAGAACTGCCCGATAACCATCATATTTAGGTTTTCGTCTGTATAGAAACACTTTAGCGACTTTTCCTAATGGAGGTCGCAAATCGATATCATCAATACCACAATATGTTTTATTATGAAAATTGTTATTTATTACTGAATATTTAATTGAATAAAAAATTGTCACATTTATGACAACATACAAAGCAAAATGATTATCATGATCGTAACCTAAATTAGAGTCACATATAAAAATTTGCATAAATTTGACAAAACCATGCATAACCTTTATACCTTATATCAAGATCGCAACCTTGATTATAATAATTGCTATCACCACCCGCACAACCAATGTTCGTTTAATTATATAAATGTTCATTTCAATACCACTTTTTCATGTAGTGTGTTGTCTGTTCAGTAATGACAGATAAGGGATGGTTAGTTGGAACTTTGGGTCTAAATGAATGCCATATGAGCTCCACCTAAAGGAAAACTAGACTATCCAAGTTACTTTAGTTATTATATAACTGGAAACTGTGTGTAGTGTAGTGTGCGGCTGTGTGGCTCAGTGGTTTGAATACCAGATTCCAAAGCAGACGTGCCCAGGTTAGAGCCCTGTCCGCGGCAAATTCTGGCCAGTAAGTGATGAGTTTCCAATAAGGACGAAACCGGTCTACTGGATGAATTGCCTTTTCTACACTATACAATTCTTAGTTAATACTGACATATGTAAGTAATTAATGGGTCAGGTGTTTATATCAAGACCGCAACCTTGATTATAATAAATGCATAACCTTACTAGCATTATCTCCATAACCAAGTTTTTCTACTCACATCGCTACGTTAATTTCACCCTCGCAAGCATTTCTATCAGAGTTAAGCATTCAGGTTGAGTTATATTGAGTTAGTCCGCCTGTCGCGCTTTGAAGAAGACCATGAAACGTGGAGACGCGTCAGTACAATGAGGAGCATCTAAATTGCATAGTCTGTAAAATTGAGAAGTTGAAAAAAATTTATGTTCGTGACTTCATAGAGGTTGTTTAGACAACATTAATTTAAAATACAATGCGCACAAGACTACGTTGGAGAAGCGGGACCAAAGGTTTGATTTAGTTAAAAATTAACTTACCTCTTCGTAGGTCAGTGTTAAATTATGTTCTGATGACAGCCGTTTTGCTACGTTGCCAGCTTGATAAACAAATAAAGGACATTCGTTGATTACAAATTGACAAATCTGATTGCATACTTGCTATCACGACTTGTACCTAAAGTAAAGGTAGACAGTGAAACATTAATTAATATGTAACTGATAATTGTGTGTAGCGGGGGACAATATGGCGCAGTGGTAAAATCAAATACCTGCATCAGTATCGATATTTTCATCAAATTTCCATCATGAATCGTCACCATCTTAAACACTAGCAACACCAACATTTCCAAACTTACTGTCTTTAAAATTTAATAATAATTGATTGCGCGGGTGGTGGTAAGAATGCTTTAAATCAAGTTTGCGAGCTTGAAGGAAACACCAATCCCATTTTATTTAATCAGTCGTCGAACAACATAACAAAACTACCGCCAGCCGCAACGCACTGACGCGTTTCGACCTTCCATGATCATCATCAGAGTACGACGGCAAACTGACTATCGAGGATCAAACCGCATTGAATATATGGAAATCAAAAAGATATGCGGCTCTCACCTCTAGTGTCTAGCATACATTGAACTTGACTGGAATTACGTCTGCACAATTTCTATGCAGTCACGAACATTAATCTGATTTTAGCTTTCGCCACAGTATAGATATATAGACAATACAATTTAATATGATTGATTTCGCGGGTGGTGGTAACAATGCTCGCAAACTTGATTTAAAGCATTGTTACCACCACCCGCGCAATCAATTATTGTTAAATTGTATTGCCTATATATGTATATGTGGCGAAAGCTACAATCAGTTAATGTTCGTGACTGCATAGAAATTGTGCAGCCGACATTTCCAGTCAAGTTCAATGTATGCGAGACTGCTAGAGGTGAGAGCCGCATATCTAACTTTGATTTCCATATATATTCAATGCGGTTTGATCCTCGATAGTCAGTTTGCCGTCGTACTCTGATGATGATCATGGAAGGTCGAAACGCGTCAGTGCGTTGCGGCTGGCGGTAGTTTTGTTATGTTGTTCGACGACTGGTTAAATACAATGGGATTGGTGTTTACTTCAAGCTCGCAAACTTGATTTAAAGCATTGTTACCACCACCCGCGCAATCAATTATTGTTAAATTGTATTGCCTATATATGTATATGTGGCGAAAGCTGCAAACAGTTAATGTTCGTGACTGCATAGAAATTGTGCAGCCGACATTTCCAGTCAAGTTCAATGTATGCGAGACTGCTAGAGGTGAGAGCCGCATATCTAAATTTGATTTCCATATATATTCAATGCGGTTTGATCCTCGATAGTCAGTTTGCCGTCGTACTCTGATGATGATCATGGAAGGTCGAAACGCGTCAGTGCGTTGCGGCTGGCGGTAGTTTTGTTATGTTGTTCGACGACTGGTTAAATACAATGGGATTGGTGTTTACTTCAAGCTCGCAAACTTGATTTAAAGCATTGTTACCACCACCCGCGCAATCAATTATTATTAAATTGTATTGCCTATATATGTATGTGGCGAAAGCTACAATCAGTTAATGTTCGTGACTGCATAGAAATTGTGCAGCCGACATTTCCAGTCAAGTTCAATGTATGCGAGACTGCTAGAGGTGAGAGCCGCATATCTAACTTTGATTTCCATATATATTCAATGCGGTTTGATCCTCGATAGTCAGTTTGCCGTCGTACTCTGATGATGATCATGGAAGGTCGAAACGCGTCAGTGCGTTGCGGCTGGCGGTAGTTTTGTTATGTTGTTCGACGACTGGTTAAATACAATGGGATTGGTGTTTACTTCAAGCTCGCAAACTTGATTTAAAGCATTGTTACCACCACCCGCGCAATCAATTATTTTTAAACATTTTGCTGAATATGGGCTGCGATGCGAATCGTTGAATCGTTGTGTCAAATTTAAATGGAGACGGAGATTCTAGTCAAGCTCAATGTATGCGTGTAATTTGAGGTGACAGCCATTATCTTACTTGAGATTTATATATAACAATGTGTTATTCGATCCTCGTTAGTAAGTTTTCCTTTTCAGACTACTCTGTGATGACAGGAAGGTCGAAACGCTTGAGTGCGTTGCGGCTTTGGCGGTGGTTTTGTTATTTTGCATTGTTTCGAATGACTGAAAAATATAAATGGGATTGATGAGCTTTAACTTGCAAACGTTAACATGTATACGCATATATAAAGCAATACAGTCTCACCGCAACAATGTCGCATACATTGTAAGAAATATAAATAAAACTATGTTAAATTACTGCTACAAACGTAATGAGCTAGTCTCGCGTTCTTTTAGGATTCACAAGGCATTAGGTAAGATATTGCCTACACAGATGAAGACGTGGCCATTTACTAATTGTCACCATGATTTACTTTTTGTTAATTTTGACTAATTGTCTTGTTTGCGTGATCATGTTCAGTTTCTTTGTTCGCATTCTGTTTAACAATTCAATTGTGGTCATTTGTTAGATGATCCTAGGACGCGTATGTCCTATTTATCATACACAGTTACTTGTTTACATTTTAAGATAGTGAATAATACATTTAAACATATAAAATAGCATTTGGACATAGTTGAAAACAATTACTGTGCAATATCTAGGCCTAGTAACAGCATTTCGCATAAGTCTTGCTCTACCTCTGTGGTATTCTATTTATGCGGATTATTTAACTGTGTAGATTTTCATTTTAAACATGCAGCGCTAAATAAACTAATGGCAAATAAAGATTCAGAATGCCTTGCAAAAACCAGCAAGACAAAATGGTATAATTAAACTGAAGTATGCATTTCAGGCTGAGCGCCTTAACATTAGTGGGAGATGAACAAAGATCACAATAATATATGCGTTCAATCAAGTTGGGACAAATAGGAGAATGAGTGTTAAAGCATTGATTGATACAACTACTCATATAGATATGCAAAGTGCGCTATGAAAAACTATTACTATATATTATATTATATATATATATATATATGAAATAAAGACTAGCCAAAACATTTGATTGGTTATATAATCGAAAATTGTGACTTGTACGGTGTTGTGTTTAAGCTACAAGAACCCGAAACAAATATGTCTCAGTTCGAAACCCATTCGTGCACAATCTTTCAAGTATTTAATTAGTAAGCAAAAAGGACGAAGCCGGTTCACTTGTTGAGCTGAATTTTCTAATGTATGCATTTCCATGTTTGTATTGAAAAAGTATAATCAAATAAAAGCTTAGAATGTATATAAATGAAAGATTGTAAAGTGTCAGTGACACTTTCCGAAATAAAATGGCCATTATCCACATTATAATATATATAGTGTGTTATCTTTTCCTAATTATATATTTTTATAATTCCGCGATATTATTTAAATAAAATCAATGTTAATATAAGTGAAAAAACACCATTAATCTATGGATTAACAGTCATTAACAAGCATAAATTTTAAAGCAAAAATTCAGTATAACTTAGTGCTATATTCGTTTATTGACGCATAATTGTTTATTTCTTGTACCAAATCGAAACTTTTCTCTGTTTATCCTGAAATTTTGCAATCCAGAAGTTTTCATTTTGTGAATTCATACGATATTGCGATGTGTCAAATTTTTATGTACGTATTTTACACATAAGTTTGTTGTTGATGTTTCGCTCTTTGAATTCATTTGTAATTGATTTTTAAGCTTAAACAAAGATGAGACTGTTTTTATTCTTATATTTAGGAAATCTAATAGTATCACATTGGATTTTACATACTAAAAAATCATTACTACCCGCAAAGTGGTTTTTTAAATCGCTGATTTATGTGCAAGCGTTGCACTTTTTTGGCAGTTTTTGAGAGACATGTTAGTTTTCTATTTTCCGAGCCTCTTTTTTATGTAAAAATGTACTGTGCTTTATAGGTACTTTTAAATTTGTATAGCAAATATTTTGTGGACGTCACAAAGAGGCTGTGTTTTTTATTATATCGTTTTCTTTTGTTCAAACTTGTCTGGACAATCATTCTTCATCAAGTTTCGTGAAGCCGGTTCAGATATAAAGCATTGATCTTTGGTTAATAATTCCTGACATATAAATTTCAAGTCGTCATTTGAAGACCATTTCAAGGTATGCAAGACAGCTGGAGTTGTTTGTTTATCGTCTTATTAAAACATTGCCTTGTGATCCTCCTTAGTCAATTTGTCTCTTGCACTAACGCCTAGCATAGAAGTTTGAAACACGACCGTACGTGCAACTCCGGGTTGTTTACCTATGTTATCCTATAGGTTTTAAAAACCTGTTTCGTTATTATCATAAGTTTATGAATTTATTTTAATTATCTAGTTTTCAGACAATGATACAATCAAAAATCTAATCAAGAAAATTCAAGGTTTCCTGATTTTCAATTCTCCCAATCACGGTTATGGCGCGCTTAATAGGGTAAGTAAGCATTATCCATTGCGAATTTAGTTTAAAGTGGCACTGTGAGTGACTTCGTTGGAAGTTCCTTCCACAAATGATTTAATACGCATACGTATAGGCGATTAAACTGATGAAATTTCCCACTAATCTTAACCAAATATATGTTTCGTGCTTTAAGCTTCGCCAGGTTCTACTGCGAAGCCGTCTTGAAGCACGCGTAAATACGAACACAATGTTTGTTTATGCCACCTATACTCCACATCTAATTAGAAAGAACTCGTTGCTAAGTGAGCTTTTTCTGACGCAAATGTGCATGTATAATAATTCTTTACAAACAAAAGTGTATAAAACATGAGATTTATGCTTAAATAAATTATTTACTTTTTAAGTCGAGCTCGTGTCACAAATTCAATCAGATGGAAACTGCTGACTATTATTAATGAAATAAATTATTTGTACACTGAGCATTACCTAAACCAATATTACTTTAGTTCAAATAAAATAACTTTTGAATTGTTCAGAATACTTACATCAAGCTATTTTAAAATTTAAAAATATTGGCAGTGAACACACAAACGTTCAGGTAATTATAACTTTAAGCACTCAAATAAAAAAGGAAAAGCGTAAGAAAACTTTAAAACGCAGCAAAGAGCGCGATGTAATCTGATCTCGACGACACAAATTCTTGATTATTTTGGGTGAAAAAACACGTTTGGCTTAGGAACAACACCTCTGGTATGTTCAAGATATTTGATAGGAGAAAAATTTTGATTTGAAAAATCGGATTCCCGACGGCAAATGAATTTAAAGCAAGAAATTCGAAATAACTTCGCAATGCGGAAATTTTCTTTTGTTAAATCAAGTCACCGAAGTAATTTGTAAAATTACTGAATATCAAAATTTTTTATTATGCGTGATGCTATGCCACTGTGATTCGCTGTTTAAACAACCAATTGAACTTCCTTTCTTTCTAGGATCCGCATAGTTGCGTGAACACGATATTTTGTGAGATTATCTACTTTTAAGAACTTCGTTTTACAAATAATGCTCTAACAAAGATATTATTTTTTAAAGTATTTCTTTATTTCAATTTGCTTAATAATACGCTAGTGCCTAAACATCTGTCCCTAAAATGCAATGATATAAACATGGTATGACCCAATAAACTGACAAAAGTTTGATATTTAGGTGAGCCATTTATGTTTTAGTGATTTTAATCAATAGCTACCTGATGCATATTTTTACCATTGTAGCATGTTTGCGTTATACAGCAAAAACGCTATTTATGCTTTAAAAATCTTCTTCTTTCTGAAATATGATAAAGTTATGTATGTAGATAGTAAAAATATTAACCAACAGCAATAAAGTGACAACGTGCATGTAAATATGCGAACATACACACAAATTTCTCCAATTAAAATTTTTTTCTATCTTAAATTATCATTTTTTTTAAAACTTAGTTCTAGAGGTAATATAAGTGAATAAAAGCTTCCACAATACGCAGCTCTATGGAAATACTGCTTGGAGAACCATTCGTTAACCCACCTGTTTTGTAATGTGCATTTGCGAAGCAATGTATTTGACCATTCAAAAAAGTTGACAGATATGCAATCTGAACTTCGCTTTTTTGAATCACTTCCTTAGTAATCGTTCAATTCTACCTATATAGCACTGCACAGCGTTTGGTGTATATTTAAATTCATAAAGCATTGTTCTATTTCATGAGCTAATCATATTTATTTATATTAGGTATGCATTTTTGTCTGCCTGCACAGAACCTTCTTCAAAACACCTTCCATTTAACAAGTATTTACTGATTAATAAAAATAAATTTAAAAGATTCCGTGCATTTGTGTTCATGTTATGAATAATAAATTTGTAGATAGAACTGTTGTGTCTGATGACGGTCTGAAATAACTCGTCGATTCGGCTGAAAACGCTGGCATATTAACTCCTGATTCCTCTTCGGTGCGGTCGCCATTGTTGTGTCCACCTATGTTTGATGTTCCACGAATTTGTATGTCGTCAGTGTTTATTATTAACGTATCGTCTAGACGAGCCTTAATTATGCCTAACTCGTCCGTTAAATTCTTCATTTGAGACGCCAGTGCCTGAATCAACGTTTCGACCCCATCAGAAGACATATTTAATTGTGCCATAAATGCTTTATTTTTACTCAATTATATATAGAATTTTGCACGCACAACAAGAATCTATTTAATAAAACAAATTTACACATTAATTAATATATGTTCACATCAGCTCAACGTCTGCTTTTCTCATTGTGCTGCCTGCTTACTTCTTATCCGGGCGCTTCTGCGAGGAATTTCTGTTGAAATAATGTCTGCCCTAGATAAGACCTTTTGCTCATTATTTGTCTTAAAGGTGGCTATTGCCACAAGAACATTCGTTTAACCGTATGCAGACCCAGACAGGATAGCAAAAAAAGTAATATATAAAATCATTTTAGTTGGCGTTTAAATTAAGTGTTAGTTAATATAAGCAACCGACGCCACGAAATTTTAACACAGTCTAATATCGTAAGCAAGCAATGCACGCTGAAAAGAATAAAATTATTGACATGAAGTAAAATTAAAATAGAATTATACTGGAGTATTAAAGGCTTAATTAGGGTATGCATATTATTTATATACATATATGCCTAATAGATTATATATCTTTCCCATTTGGACTCTCGATAGGAAGTGCCAGACTTGTAATTAGGACTGAACCAGGGAAAATGTAATGGTTATGCAGCGTTTTCAAAGTATAGCTAAATTCAATCTATTTCTTCGCGCTATTTCTACATATAAGACAGTAAAAGAAATAAATACATGAACATAAATGGTGTAACAGTCGGATTAACAGAATGGGCCACTTACAGTTCATGCCTAATACTTCCCCGCCGGTTAAAGCAAGCACTTTTTTCTTACCCTACCAAATAACTGGTTATGTGACTTGAAACAAAATTGCCATTTAAACGAACATTGATTGCGCGGGCGGTGACAATATTTACAATAATCAAGGTCGCGTACTTGATTCAAACACCTTATCCATTACGTGCTACCATTTTGGCAGTATAAACTAAGAATTGTATAGTGTAGAAAAGACAATTCATCCAATAGACCAGTTTCGTCCTCGTCGGGAACTAATCATGCACTGGCCAGAAATTGCCGCAGGCAGGGCTCGAACCTGGTCACGTCTGCTTCGATATCTGGTGCTCTAAACACTGAACCACCCTGCCACGCACTAAAAACAACTTTCAGTCATATACTAATGAGATGGACTTCGGGTCTAAATGGATACCTTACTGGCTCTACATAAAGGAAAGGCTAACCAAGAAACATTAGATAGTATATAAATGAAAATTTTTTGTAGTGTGCGGCAGGGTGGCTCAGTGGTTAGAGCACCAGATTCAGAAGCAGACGTGCCCAGGTTCGAGTCCTATCCGCGGCAAATTCTGACCAGTACGCAATGAGTTCCCAATAAGAAGGAAACCGGTCTACTGGATGAATTAGCCATTCAACACTATACAATTCTTAGTTTGTACTGACAAATTTATGTACTTAATGGGTCAAGTGTTTATATTGAGACTGCAACCTTGATTATAGTAAAAATTGTATTTTTCCAAACATGTTTCAATAGATGTATTGCTTTTATCTTTGCTGACATCAATATACATTCGAAGACCTATATGAGCTAAATTGTTATTATTAACATCCTTTTTTTACAAGTAGAGGCAGACTAATATATCAATGCAATTGTGCACCATGTATTGTGTACCTAGTAACAAATTATTTCAAATAGGATTAGAAGGATAAACTAAAGATAGCATGAATGTATAGTATAATCTTGTGTGTACATTCGTTGCGTGCACAATGGCAACTAACCGGTATGAGCCGGTTTTACGCTCTATAATCACGAAAGGCATAATGACATTTGCAATACCTAATACATAATTGTATATATCTTAGTTCTGTGCAAAAAACAGTATATCATTAACATATCACTGGTTTGAACACGGATAATCGCTCTGTATAGTAGGACAACATTTTCTAGTATGGACAAAAATTTATGTGATCCAAAACAATTATTTTATTCATTCTGTTGAGTACTTATGAAAATCACCCGATTAAGAATAAGTCTGTAAACACATGCAAGATTTAACCTATTGAAAGTGCACATAAAAATGATGGCTTAAATGTTTAAGTAAATGAATACCGGTATTTATCGCATAATCAATATTAATAATATGTTGACTTATAACGTGTTTTAATATATTGTTCGATATTTCTTTTTGGCTTTTGCATACCCCTTCTAAAATCTATAATTTACCCTTAATTAATTACAAAATTAATTATGGGTGACAAACAGATCCCCAGTCGGCTTTCTTGCATTGCAAATACAAATTGAATTATAATTCATGCAGAATTTACCAAATATTTATGCACTAACACTCCTTGAGTTTCTTATTGCACTCATCTATTTAACAAAAACAGGAGAAAGATAAAATTTTAGTATTATGAGGTAGTTGAGTTGGAAACACATAAAAGAAATTATTCGAAAAAATATGACTACCCAGGTCAAGATGGACGAATATGTTTCAGATGAGAAAAAATCGCCTAGGACTTGAAAATTTACTTTTTTCAAGCAACAACATGATCAATCAAGAGTACGGCTCCGTGTCCGCTCGTCAACTTGACTTTCCAACTTCTCGGGTTTGTATATTATCTGACAAAATCTTTAAAATCAAACTATAAATAGTATTTTTAAATTTAATTTTGCACACAAAATTTGCAGTAAACAAAATTTGTTAACCATTTGCCAATCCGTCTCTTTCGAAAAGGCTTTTTCTGCTGTGAAATTGACTTTGGCCACAGCATATTTTTCTATAAAAGTTATGCAACGAAGCGAAAAATTGCGTTCTGTGGTCAACGCGCATACGTCAGGCAATACATGCAATAAATTAATGCACTTTAATGCAATCGGAGAAAGTTCTGAGGGATAAGTTACAGAAAATACCACTTAATTCAGCTAAGGTCAGCCTAAGTAATTACTATTGTATTTAGCGAACCGTAGTTTTAACGAGATAAACCTTTAGATTGTAATAAAGTATGATTAAAAGAAAAAGTGCTTCAAAGCTTTATAATTGACAAGCTTTAGTTGAAACTATTTCCGGTCGGTCAACCTAAGTCATTTAGCGATATAACGGGCTCAGAAATCAATTTAGACTCACCGGTCATATCACCACTGCATTACGAGTTCAAAGTTAATGGTGTTTTGCTCGAAAGAGCAATTCAAACTTTTTATACGTTACAATGTTTCGTGGACTTTAGTTGCAAAAATTCAACATTATCTATATTATTGCACTGTAGGTTAATTTTAAGATACAAAATTAAAACAGGAAATTACTAAGTTACATTAATTTTGCTGAAGATAAATTGCTTAGCATACACCTCGATCTGCACAATGTTTGTATTTCTTGCATGCTGGCTTTTACCAAGTAATGATGCAGAAACTGGAAGCATGTCGTGATGATCAAAAGAAATAATATCTTTGTAAATTAATTGATCACGTTAATTGAAATAGTCTTAATTTCGATGGCCTATGGCGCGTATTCGCATGCTATTCCACGTGAAACATTGAGAGCATTGGAATGCCATTATCAAGTACAATGAATTGCTGCTAACGCGAAGATCAATACATTAATGAATAATGCTTCATTTCTGTTATAAATTTAATTATTACTGAGTAAGTTGTAGCAAAATATTAAACTATTAAACTATGTTACGTAATATTTGAAAAAGTATAACTTATTTGCGAAACGATATAGACAAAAGCTAGATCGCTTAAAGACTTGTAAATTTCCTCCAAAAACCGGTGACAACATTTAAAAATACAAATTTCATGTTGTCAACACTACAGACTTGCGCCAGAATGTTTAATTTCTGCGTGTGGATTTGCGTCAATTCGACAATGAGAGTCTAAATATAAATAAAAAACTTATTAAAATCAACGGCTTTGTCTTAATTAATTATTAAACTCAGCATAGGCTTCTACTTGTAGTTTGTAGTATGCCAGACAATGTAAGTTGTCCCACGATGTGCTGTTTTGTTCTTGAGACTTTTATCTTTCTCAGTAACTTACCATATGTGTAACCATGGTTCCCCCGCCCCCTGAACCCTGATATTAAACATTTAATGGAGTAAGTTTAAAAATATATTTATCATATGATATCATATTTGAATATAATTATAATTTTACGCGAAAAACTTCGTACTTAAAATCTTTTTTGTCGATCAATTCACAAAACATCATCATCATTGATACCATCATCGTATCATCATTATCATCAAAAAAAATTTTTTTTATGATTTATGACGGGGATCTAGTTAAAATGAGTATATTTATCTACATATCACAAACATGTGAGACATATCAAAGCCCTACATAGCACTATTTTGGCCAAATCAGCTTTAAGGCAGAGGAATATTGGCAATAGAGCTTCCTTTCTGTTTTCAATGTATCACGTCAAAAACACAACCAAATCTCACTTTTTACTATGCAAAACGATATAGTACGTTACGAAGATTACAATACCATAAATCTGAAACAAGATCGCCAATTAGATCAACCCAATGGCACATCGCGTAGGGTTTCCAACCAAGAATTATGATAAGCAAACAGCCACCACTTGGCAGACGAGGGTGCCCTTTGCTACACAATTTGAATTTAGTTGGCTATGGCTGCTTACGCCATTTAGAAATCCGTCTACCTTGTTTCTTAGGCCAATATTGCGCTGTTTGAAGGAATACTGCTCTATTGGGCTATCGAACTGAACGCTTACGCTAAACGTGACCGATCCACAGCAGTTCGCGGAGTATTATTTTTATTTAACGAGGAGTAATTGTCCACTGATCCAATAGAATTTCAAGAGACGGCAGCGTTGGAATACACATTTTTAGTAAAATATATTTGTTATGCTTCTCAAACAACAATGGTCCAATATCTGTTAGCGTCTCAAATCATCAATTCTATGGGTAGTGTCTCATTTTCGTATAACAAGTCTGCACGTACAGATGCACTTTACACTCAAACGTCAAAGCATTTCTTCATAAATGACAGGAGTTAAAGAGAGTAAAATTAGATTTCGCAATTCTCATATTCACCTTGTCAGTCATATTACATGATTTATTAATAGTGCTTCCATAATACGTAATCATGTCAAATACGTTCAGATTTTAAATTTGTTGCCGGGTAGTTCTGCATGAGTAGCTTACAGTTTGAAAGTGCGAATTTCAAACCAAAAGACAGCAAATCGACCGCCTATCAATTCAAAATGATTTGAGTGGTATTCCAATTGAAAAACAATTATTAAATATTGTATTCATTGTCAAATTTGACTAATTTACCACCTGGATGTAGTTCTACACCTGCATCCTAAACGCATGAAATAGTGCTGTTTATAACAGCATTTATTACATAATTAAACAAAATTAAGGAATTCGGATAGCCTAGCCAAAAATCACCATTTGCAGTAAAGCTTAGTTTAAATATTTTGTAGATATTAACGCGAACAGATATGCTTGTGTAGAGATCACGTTTACCATGTCCAAATTTGTTGGTCACACCACTTACAAACAGAATATCGACGAGAACGTCGAAATTTGCTGAGTCAAATGCACCTTTGAAGTCTAGAAAGTCGGCTATTTTGGGACGACGATATAAATGTCGATGTTGAAGCATATTCCTTTAGATAAAATTATATCTATGCAAACACGTGCTTACCGGTTTCTCTAGAATGTGATTCACGCGAAGCCATAAGATGGCATAAGTTGATCGAAGTCATAAGCCTTGATACGACTGCAGTCAAAGTTAAACCACGGTGATTTTACCACGAATTTTGATTGACTTTTTGAAGATGAGAATGATGGTTAAATCACTCCAAGCAAGGAATACTTTATCCTCATTTCATATAGGAAGGAAACCTTTATTCAGTGCTCCAGAAATTATGTCTTCACTATCTTTAAATTAGCTCAAAATGAAATCATCGTGGCCTGCAGCTGTATGGCATTCAATAGATGTTTGTTAAAGATTAAAGGACCACAGTGATGATGCAGGATTACTTTTGGGAATCGGGACTAATTCGGCTGTTCAGTCCACCTATCACGAGAGCATTTTTATCGCTTATTAGATTTTCTTTATAACCAATGATAGTTTCGTCAACTGTTAATTTTCTAGGACCTGTTGCGCCAATAAGCTTGATTAAACATCGTCTATTACTCGATGCGAACGTTTCGTCCAACCCTTTGGCATCTTTCGTCAAATGGGATTCGAAATCGACTTTTATACTGCAATTAAGTTTGTGACTTACAACTCTACGAGAATTATTATAGACCGAACTAGTAGGATCTTGTCACTTATTTTCAAGAATATCAATATATATTACAGAAACCCAATGATATTTCCACGGGAGCCTACGATTCCATACGCAGTAAAATCTGAATTGTGTATAGTGGAATTTATCAAGGTACAAAGTAAATTCCCCATTAAAACTAGTTAATTTTGAACTTAGCACATCTCCATAGTTTTATCGGAAAGACAGTTATTTGAGAATGCTCACTTTTGTTTCAGGTTTATTTTTATTTATTTTTCCAGAAAAATGGAGTGCAAGCCTGCAAAGGTTAGGTGCATAATCCCAATCGATATTATTGTTCCAAAGCTAGCGAAAATCTTTGATCCAACCACGTCATTTATAATTAATTGCTGCATGACCTTTTTGAGTCAACCACAGTCAAATGCATAGAAAAACAAATATATCAGTCAAAGGTACGGACACATTTCAAAATCTCTGGCTGGTCATCAGAACACAATTGCAAACTTACTAACGAGAAACAAATCACAAGGTATATACATGGTAAAAGAATCAAGTTTGTGTCTCTCAACGACAATATTTCCGCCTAACAACCGGTGGTTAGAGCAGAAGAACTTAATTTGCTTATCATATAACTGCTCTTTGGTTTGATCCTTGTTTGCCGATTTACCGTCGTGCTCTGAACATGCCAGTTGACGATTAAAATTCATCAGTACACGTCACTAAATTTAGTTTTACGATATTCTACAAAGTGAGAAATAAAATGGGATTACTGTTCATCTCAAGTGCCCAAAATTCATCAGCGCAATCATTGATGATTTCAACGGGTTAACCAAAAACATAAGTTCTTATATGGCTTGAATTTGCATTTAATTCTTTGTTGTCGAGACGCAGTGGATACAGTAGTAAATTTTGAAAGATATGTGCCCTGATTCGACCTCCTCCGCGGCATAATTCGGACAATATTTGGCGAGTTTTTAGAATGATAAATTGTCTTTGCTTATTAATGAAATGTTTTGCCTATATTTATGATAAACATATATTTAAATATGTACTTTAAATTTATACCTTATAAATTTATATACAATAATGCGCTTTTAGAGTAATTATAATTCAAATTAGAAATTTGTAATCGTTTACTCGCAAATAACATTTGTGCTTATTCTTTTGTATAATTAGTAGCTTATGCAAGCTTTCCAAATGTAGACATTGGCGCAATTGCAATCATAACAGGTAAATAACTTCCGGATTTAGTTTTCTATAACTTATCTATTAGCGTGTTTATATTTCATCTAGACATACTTCAATAATTTCTAGTTTCTTTATAAAATACCAGCATTTAAACGTGGTTTTATCAAAATTTAGCACTTGGGAATTGTCTAAGCCTTTACTCAGAAAAGTTTTGGGATACGTAGGGGTAACAATCTCGACTAGAACACATATCAGGCGAAAATTAATTCAAAGTCAGGTTAGTTTGTTAATATGATGTAGACGAACACAGATGGTAGTCCAGTCGCTTTTTGCCCAGAATTGCTTTGATTTTTTGTATTTCTGATCAGCTATCTCATTTTGGCAAAATCCCCGTCGTTTGCACGTAACGATATGTTTCGATCTAATTATTATTGCTTCGATGCGTTGTGCATTATCAACTTCAACATATCTGTTATTGACTACAAGGAATTTTAAGTCGTAAACAAATTTAATTATAAAAAAGATACAATGCAACCTAAATAAGTAATTTCGAATTGAAGTCTACTTGCAAAATTTCGATTATACATAATTTGTCGGTATAGACTACAAATTTTATCAAGAAGCAAATTTAACTAAACGCGTAAGCAGGATTAGCTTTTTTGGGGAGCTCGTCAGATACAATCCAGAATTTGCCGTGGAAAGCGTTTAACTCGTGGTATATTTGCTCCGAAGTATGTGGCACTATTCATCGCGCTGCGACTGCTCATCATTATAGGGAACGTTAAGTCGCATAACAACTTATGTATTTAGTTGGCCTCAATTTTAAATGGAATCCATTTCCTATTTCTGACGACCTGAAATTCCAAATAGCCACGCCCGACCTTTAATCATGCAAGAATCAATAGAATGTGAGGAAGTAATTTCAAATCAAAGCCTATTTGCAGGATTTGAGTTACGTATATGTGCTCATCAAAGTCTAAATATTGCATCGGTAAGCAAATCTAATTTATAAACGAAATCAGTTTCGTCTTCATAGGGAATTCGTCAAGCACTGTCCAGAATTCGTCGCCGATAGGCAAAATTTACATCAAAGACTCGGAGTCTATACACCGACGCACATGAAATTCAATTTTGCGTCTTATAACGACTTATGGTCTGATTAGCTTTTGAGATATCTTAAGACTTGAACTTCTAACTAACCACTCCCGATCTTTCGATAAAAAACAGAACCAATTTCAATTTTAGAAATTATTCTAAGCTGAATTTTAATAGCAGGATATTGGTTTTACACGTGCTGCCATTAGGAAATAAATTTTACCTAAAAATGCTAGTCAATGCATACAATAGACCCTTTTTATCCGTGGAAGAATTTGTCAAATATTATCTAGATATACCAATGAATAGTGCTCAAAATATGGCATATTTTAATCTGCCGCACGCTACACGCCATTTAAATTTAATAATCAACTTATTTATTCCACTTAACCTTTCTTAGTCTGTGAAAAAATGATAAATTATTATATGATTTAAATTGGGTCTAGTGTACTTTAGAGGCTGCGTAGCAGACCGAGTCTCAGACACTGAATTATGTGTGTCCGATTCGAGCTCTGTCCACAAATTTTGGAAGTACTTCACTAAGTTCTATTAATTAAAAAACGGGTCTACTAAATAGTTTGTCTATGCAACATGATACGATTGGAATTTAAAGCCGCCAACCTACAAATAATAAATTTACTCCTATTAGACTTCAATTTAATATAAATTCCCAAATTGCGGTTGTTTTCATTTTTTTTAAATTAAATAGTAGATGCCGATAGTTAGAACTATAGGTCAAAGGAGATTCCCAATAGTTCCACATGAAGAAACGTCGCACTATTTACATGGTTAAAACTTGGGCATATGGTTTGTCTGGGTTGATGCAATGAATAGAATTCAAAATTATGTTGTAAATACTGGACAGTAGTTTGAAAATAAACTCAACTTGTGTAATTTTATCTACTGTATAATCGCAGATCTTGGTCGCCTAGTTAGAATTTCAGGCCTTACCAGTTGCCAAATAGAATCCATATGAAGGTAGATATAGCCAACAACATATGCTGTTATGTCAATTAAAATTACATGAAAGGTGCGTTAGGGCTGGTCTTGTGACTGGAGTCGAAGCCATAATTTCAAATGTATCCGGTTCGAGCCCTGTCTGCGAAAAATTCTTGAAATAGAATCCATATGAAGGTAGGAATAGCCAAAAACATATGCTGGTATGCCAATTATAATTACATTAAAGGTGCGTTAGGGCTGATCTTGTGACTGGAGTCGAAGCCATAATTTCAAATGTACCCGGTTCGAGCCCTGTCTGCGAAAAATTCTCGAGTATACTGGACAATATTCTACTAAGAAATAAACGAGTCTACTAGATGAATTGTCTTTACTATCTGAAATATGGCTTATTTTATTCTAAAAAAATAAATATAATCAAAATCCTACCATTAGATTTCAATACAAAATTACATCCCAAGTGGCATTACCCATATTGAAAAATAATCGAATGCGAGTGGCTAATAAGAACTACCGATCTCAAATAACAAATATATTCCAAATAAAATAGCTTACAACCAAAAAAAAGTTCCTATATGGCTTTAATTTTCATTGAATTCTTTGCAGGCGTGGCGCAGTGGATACAGTTATAAATTTTGAAAGAAATGTGCCCTGGTTCGACCCAGTCCGCGGCATAATTCGGACAATATTTTGAGAGTTTTAATAAGAAAGAAACCTGTGTACTGGATAAATTGCAAGTATTTATTAGGTGTTGCGAACCTAGTAACAAATTAGTTCAGTTGTGATCAGAAGGATAAACCAAAGGCAGCATGAACGGAAAGTATAATCTCATGCACATTCGTTTCGTGCTTACTAGCGATTCATCAGTAGGAGCCGGTATTACGCCCTTTAACCACTATATATTTGGTAGAATAATGTGGAATAATAAGACGGTACAATCTCCTAGACGAATGTGTAAACCTGTAATAGTGAAGCTAACATCATTTAAAGACAACGACAATGCGACTTCAACGTTAACTCACACTACATTATATATATACCGAGTCTGTAAATGATACTAACACTATGGCTATTGTGTTAGTAAACGATACCAACATTATTGTACCGAAAAGATACATGGTACTAACACTATGGTTTCCGAGTCGGTACATGATAACAACCTGATGGATATATATATATATATATATATATATATATACAAAGCCTGTAAAGGACACTAAAACTATGGCTAATATGTCATTATCCGATGCCAATATTATGTTTGCAGAAAGAGTGCATTGTACCAAAACTATAGGTGATGAGTCGGTGCATGGTACTAACACTATGTTATCTAAATTATAAAAGACTCTTTTCGTGAGTATTAGAAAACAATCCAGACTAGAAATGACTAGCTGCAAGAATGAACGATCACCGTTCTGCGCAAAATGCTTTCAAAGGAAGTGTAAGAAGGTATTATGGTTCGTAGATAGTTCATTATTTTAAGAAATATGAAGTATTTAAACATTAATTGATAAGAGTTTTGCGAACCTACTAACGAATTACTTCAATTATGACCGAAGGGATAAACCAAAGACATCATGAGCGGAATGTATAATCACATGCACATTCGTTTCGTGCTTACTGGCGACTCATCAGTAGGAGCCGTTATTACGCCCTTTAACCACTATATATTTGGGTGAGGAATGTTGGAAAATAAGACATTCCTCATCCAAATATATAGTGGTTAAAGGTCGTAATACAGGATCCTACTGATGAGTCGCCAGTAAGCACGAAACGAATGTGCATGAGATTATATTTTCCGTTCATGCTGCATTTGGTTTATCCTTCTGGTCACAACTGAACTAATTTGTCATTAGGTTCGCAACACCTAATACATACTTGGATATATATTAGTTCTTCGCAACAAACAGTATTTTACTGGATAAATTGCCTTTGCTTATTAATGAAATGTTTTGCCTATATTTCTGATAAACATATATTTAAATTTATACCTTCAGAACTCAATTTAATGTAACATTCCAAAGTGTTTTGATGCTTGGTGTGTTATTAATAATCCAAGTTGCATTGTAAAACAGGTACGTGTGTATATGATTTGAAGTTGAATGTAATTCCAAACTTCAAAGTAAATGTGTTCAAATTTTGGCACCATCCGTGGAACATTCTGGAAAGTACGTGACGATTTTCTAATATGGACGAAACCCTTCTATTGGACAAATTGTCTCTGATAGTAATGCAATATTCAATTTATACTGAATATTATACATAATGAAACTTATATTAGACTTCAATTCAAAATACAGTACCCAAGTGACTTTGTATCTAATCTATAATTAAGCATGAAAGGTGGGCTGTTAGAACCTAAAGTCAGAAGAGATTCCAAACTAGTACCATCTGAAGAAATGGCTAAGCATGAATCTAATTTGGATAACTACAATAGTTGCCATTGATTGCGTCAGAATTGACGAATTGAATAGTGACACATGCTCCTAAGTTAATGTTCTCCGGTTCGAGCCTCATCCAAATAAATTCTCGTCAGTAATTTAAATGTTCTCAATCCAGTGCACTTGACGAAATTCTTTTTCTATCTGTTCTAATTTTTGCTTTTTACTTTTAACTTATATACTGCCTTCAGACTTTAATCTAACATAGCGTCTCTAATTGACTCGTTGTTCGTTTTAAAATGACAATGTAAATTGGCAAGTAAGACCTTTAAGCCGTATGAGATTACGAAAGGTTCCATTGAAAGCAAAGGCTAGCCGTAACATAAGTTCGTATACGACTATAATTTGCGTATAGTGTTCGATAAATGTTCAATAAAATGTGCCCTATTCTTGGCCAGTTCGCTACAAATTCGGGACAAGATTCAAATAAGGACGAAACAAGTCAAGTAGATGTATTGCCTTTCCTAGCTTAAAAATAATTAGTTTATGCTGAAAAATGTATATTTGATGCGATTGATATTTATATCAACCTAGTAAAGATGATCTAAATAATTTTTATCCTCACCAACGCAATCAATAATTGTTTCATTTTATATGGAAAGTTAAACTGTGCATTTTCTAATAGGTGTGCTTATTGAATTAGTAACTGAATCAATTACAAATAAATATATTTATAGTGCGACTTAAAATTTAGTTACCAAAACATCCAGAAGTGATAACGCCATAATACCTAAAATTTTTAAAAAGTTTAATTTGAAATTCAGTCAAACGCCGCCAAATATGATATTGATTTACTTAAGTAGTCAATCATACGATCAAACCTGAAACAATTACCACAAGTGTGGCTAAATGCCTTTCATGACAAGTATAATTCGAAATTCATGGGCGTCTTAGTAAAACATTGCACAAATTCATTACAAAAATTATATTCATTGCATAGAAAACTAGGTCGAAAGAGATTCATACCATGTAAACGAATCCATTTGAACAAAATGGCAAGCAATCTAATTGAATTTGTATACGTTCTGTTAGATTGATATGATATTAAATTGGTCAACTTTCACCACAAACAGTAATAGTTCTCTTTTATTTAGTTACCACCAAAAACGCCCTGTATAATAATTATCACCAACTTTTCCGTAATATTCGTATGCGAGCGAAAATATAACTTTTAATTCACTAATCTGTACATCTAGAAAATCAAATAATTCTTCCATCTTCAAATTTTGTACTCTCAAAGGGGTAGCGAATGTGAATAACCATAAACAACCAATTAAGTAAAAAGAGGATATATATATGAAAGAAAAAGGTGCAGAATAATTGCTAGCGCATAATCAGTCGAAAGAAGATTTTACAAATTTAGTTACAGAATTTTCCTAAGACTCGCATCTAATTAAACACCGACACAAAAATTGAAATAAATACGTAAATAACTTCAAAAAGGGTGTAAAACCGCTGCCGGGAGATAAAAGCGAAACTGAATATTAGAACATTTCTTACACAATCAATGAAATGTAAACTCGTTGAAATTACGACTGAAGAAATGCATTTTTGCTGAGTAGAATTTCCTAAATTAATTCGCTAGTTAAGCCATATTGTTATTTATATCCAAATAATTATATATTGGTTAAATTTTGAAAATTGATATTATCCACGTTATTTGAGAAGTGATCATTTATTCACTAAAATCAAACCAAATTCTTGTACTGCAGCCTAATGCGTTTGTGATTAAGTTTGGGAATGAGGATTCGATTGAAGTTCTTAAGCATTGTCCGATTCACTCGCAACGCCAGAGAAATTAACGAATATAAACTTCGAGATCCGAAAAAAGAAATTAAACTACATTTTCATCGTCTGAGAGGGTTTAAAAACAGAATTAAATAACCATGCAGGCAAACAAAACTCATAAATGAAATTAGCAAGTAAGTTGAGGAATAAATTGATATAAATCTTGTCGATTTTCAAGAGAAAGTAAATTTCATTTTAGAAGTGATAAGTTTTCTAATAGACTGTAGTTGGCAATAATCGAAGTTGCGAACTTGACATAAACACCTGACCCATTAAGTACAAACATTTGTCATTATAAACGGCCAGAATTTGCCGTGGACAATGCTCGGACCTGGGCAGGTCTTCTTCGGAATCTAATGCTCTTACCACTGAATCACCCTGCCGCACGGTACTCGAAATTTTCGGTCATATGCTAGCTAATGTAATTCAGTTAGTTAGATGAAGCCTACATGGCATCCATTTAGTCCCAAAGTCCCAAATATCCATCCCAAGTTTGTCATTACAGAAAAAAACACCACACTGCATGGAGAACTTTTATTGAAGTGAACATTTCTATAATAAAAAGAACCTTGGTTGCACGGGTGGCGATAAAATTTACTATAATCAAGTTTGCGAACTTGATATAAAAACCTGACTCTTTAAGTACATACATCTGTCAGTATAAAATAAGAATTGTATAGTGTAGTAAAGGCAATTCATCCAGTAGGCCGGTTTTGCCTTTAATGGGAACTCATCACGTACTGGCCATAATTTGCCGGGGACAGCGCTCGAACCTTAGCACTCCTGCTTCATAACCTTGTTCTCTATACACTGAGCCACTCTGCCGCACACTTTAAACAATTTTAGTCATAAACTAACTAGTATAACTCGATTAGTCCATTTTCTTTTAAGTGGCGCCCACATGGCATTCATTTAGACCCAAATTTCCAACCTAAAATTGAAAAAGGACTAACCGAATTTCATTAGTTAGCATATTATTAAAAATTGTGTGTAATGTGCGGCATGGTTGCTCAGTGGTTAGAGCACCAGATTCCGAAGCAGATGTGCCCAGATTCCAGCCCTGTTCGCGGCAAATTCTGGCCAGTACGTGATGACTTCACAATAAGGACCAAACTGGTCTACTGGATGAATTTCCTTTTCCACACCATACAATTTTAGTTTAAACCGACAAATATTTGTACTTAATGGGTCAGGTGTTAATAAAAATTTTGCAACACCGATTATACTATATTTTATCATCGCCCGTGCAACCAATTTTCGTTAAAATATTTGAATGTTCATTTCAATAGCACTTCCCTATGTAGTGTGGTTTCTGTTCGGTAATGCCAGGTTGGCGATAGTTTATTTTGAATATTGTTTCTAAATAAACGCCACATAATGGGAAATAGAATAACCATGTTACATTATTTGTTATGTGACTGAAAATTGTGTTTAGTGTGTGGCAGTGTAGCTCAGTGGTTAGAGCACAAGATTCCGAAAGATATTTATACATGTTCAAGTCCTATTGGCGGGAAATTCTAGTCATTATATGATGAGGTCACAATAAAGATGAAATCGGTCTACTAGTGGAGTTGCCTTTTCAACACTATACAATTCTTAGTTTATACTGACATATGTATGTACTTAATGGGTCAGGTGTTTATATCAAGTTAGCAACCTTGTTTATAGTAAATGTTATCACCGCTCGCGCAACAATTGTTCATTTAGTTACTTATTGAATCAGTGTCAAACAAAAGAAAGGTAAAATTCCTCGTGAAGTACAAGATGCCTGCCTTTAAAATTTAGATTTACATAAGGCAAATTCGACAGTCAAGCTGCAATTGGAAATAATTATATCGTCCTAACTAAATATTATATCCCATAGGAATTCAATCGTTACCGAATTGAATCCGAAATAATTAGGACTGTGTAACCACAAAGAGAACATATTTTAAATTTAGCCAACTAATTAATCGCAGATTTAAAGATGACTTATATAGAATCAACAAAGTTCCCAGAAGGTAAAATATTCTTGGTCAAAATTTTTTCAATTAATGAGACAAAGAGTAGCTCAGTAAATTCTAAAGCAACTATTACTTTTAATATGTTAAATGGAATAATCGTGTTATGGCCTAATTATTTGAATCTGAAATTAAATTGGAGCCCTCGACAAAAACTCACACAACAAAACTGATTGGAGCGACACTCACGGAACTCTATGGCCAGCAGTAAACTTGAAATGCTACAACAACATTTGAGAGAACTCCGCGGCAACCTATTTTATCAATAATCAGCACACCTCAACACCACCAGTCAAGTTTATCGCGAACTACAAAATTTATATGACATCCGATAAATAAACACAGTCAGAGTCACCTCTAAGTCTTCAAAATTAACTAAATGGAAGAAACATGTGTGCTAGCAGCATGGTCTCATTTGACGCCTCTTCATGTCTTACAAATATTCCGTCCGCACACAATGATATCCGTTCTGTGCGGCTCAACTGAAAATGATATTCAAAAATTAATTTTAATCAGCATTACTGTCGCAGAAATCGTGCTCTTTTCTACTGAAGGTTAATATTTCGGACAATGCTTATAATCAAGTTTGCGGTCTTGATATCAGCACCTGATCCACTAATTACTAACATTTGCCAGTAGAAACTAAGAATTGTATAGTGTAGACTAGGCAATTCATCCAGTATACTGGTTTCGTCCTTTTGGGAATTCATTCAATTCAGAATTTGCTGCCGACAGGGCTCGAACCTGGGCACGTCTGCTTCGGAATCTGGTGCTCTAACAACTGAGCCACCCTGCCGCACTTTACACTTCACAAATTCCAGGTATATTCTAACTAATGTAACTTGGTTAGTCTATTTTTCCTTTCGGTGGATCTCTTATGGCATTCATTTAGACCCAAAGCTCCAACTAACCATCCCCAATCTGTCATTACTTAAAAGGCACCACACTACATGTGGAAGTGATATTTAAATAGAACATTTATAATGAGTCAGGTGCTTATATCAAGACCGTAACCTTGATAATAATAATTGATATCACCGCCCGCGCAACCCATGTTCGTTTAATATTTGTGATGTTCATTTGCGTATTTATTATAGGCTGCATTGAACGTCTGGGGATATGGTCTATGAAATGACTAGACGGATAAGCGGCAAATTATACTTTGATAAACACACCTGTCACGGTAAACGCTTATGACCTACAGATTTCCATTACACGGACAGTAAAATATTTTTGATTTTGTGAAACAAATTTATAAAGTTTATTGGAACTCAATATACAAAAATGTCTCACTTCCGTCCTAGGATATTCAACAAACATAAGTACGTAATGATAACTTTAAAATAACCGTTTACAAAACATTACGCCTTTCGGAAATGAACATTCTTTTTAATAACAGGGCTATATTATCCTCTAGGACAAACATAATGCAAAATTTCTAAAATTAAATTTCGAAAATCGCAGCCGAACACAAACTAAGAAATATTTTTCAAATGAATATTTTCCCGGAGTGATTTAAAAAAGTCATCACTACACATGGGTTATTTGGTTTATCGAAAGATGCCAACATAAACGTCTTTCTAAGTTTTATATTTATAGACGACCTGTCAGCCGTATTAAGTGATTTCTGATTAAGCCACACTACAAAATAAATTTCTCTATACCAATGTTGTTATCAACTTCGGCAAAAAAAGCATCATGCAGATCGGCTTTATAAATCAAATAACTATTGTTCCCTACTTTAACTAAATCTCCGGCTGCTCCCATGGGGACAACTACTAAAGCACTAATAATAAGGATAGAAACCGTATACAAGTGTAAATAGTTGCTATATTATACCATAATTCGATTTTAACGAGAATTTATATAATCATGAATTCCTAGTGAAAAAATCATATAATATTACCTTAATATAAACACCTTACCCATTAATTTTTTTTCAAGATCGTAGCCTTGATTGTCGTATTTGTTATCACCGCCCGCGCAACCAATGGTCGTTTACCTATAGACAGGTTACGTTAGGTCTTAATGCTAAAAATGATTAAAAGGCATCTGTCTCAGTACAAAAAACAATGATGTGGATTTAAAATCTGTAAACTCTGCAGATAGCCAAGTCCAGCGCGTTTGCTGATGCAACCCTCTTAGCTTACGAACATAATTATCGCAACTCCTCTTTCAGACAAGTAAACTTACATTTATTATCCATTAGTCTAATGAGAAGTCGGTACTCTAAACCTAATATACAAGGAAACATTATATCAAAATTGAACTCTTTATCATGTGGGACGCACAGCTAAGTCGAGATGAATCACAGATTTCTTAATAAGCATATATTTAAATGTTCGCCTCGTCTGTTTAGTACTAAAAAGCAAAGGTAATTTCTTCACGACTTAGAGTACAAGAGACCTGGTTGAAAAGTTAAATCTTTGGCATTACAGTTTTGTCATTGTCTATGATGTATTCATTATAATCTTGACTAGAAATTTGTATATTTCAGCTAAATGTGGCGTACTGGTTTGGCATTAAAGCGTTAATTAGATAATGCCACGCAACGCTTCATTGCTTTCGACATTGCTGTAATGTTATGCTAGAAGTCCATTATTATGCAATATTTCATTACCTAATATGCAAATTAAATTTTGGAAAAGAAAATTCTTAACATATTCTAATAAAACAGCTTTGTTGTTTTGATTTCCTCGTTAACCTAGACGCACATAATTCTCTTCTGCTAGATTATGGTTTTCTGTTTTGTTAAATCATTATGAAATTTAGTCCAACATTTCAGCATCTATAACCAAAAAATTATCGTACTACCAATTACGCAATCACTATATTATTTTCTCATTCAAATTAAAAATGATATCAGCACTACCATTATCACTACATCAAATGATATCACCTTATTATCATTGTTGACGTGTGATTACTTAGACATACGTAATGAACAAATAATCGGCCTAGTCTTATTTTTCTTTTATATATATATATATATATATATATATATATATATATATGTATTTTTTTTATTTATTTATATATATATATATAAAATGCTATAGTGTAATTTAAAAAAGGCTATTATATATCTTTGTACCGTCCTATTATCCCAAATTCCTCACCCAAATATAAAGTGGTTAAAGGACGTAATACCGGCTCCTACTGGTGAGTCGCCAGTAAGCACGAAACAAATTTGCATGAGATTATACTTTCCGTTCATGCCGTCTTTGCTTTATCCTTCTGGTCACAACTGAACTAATTTATTACTAGGTTTGCAACACCTAATACATACTTGCGTATTATATATCTTGTCAGAATATAGTAACTATTGTAACATAAATTTTGTGTAATTCGTCAACTACACCGATTTCGTCTTTATACTGCACTCATAGTTAATAGGCCAGAATTGCGCAATCGCGATATGTCCACGGTGCATTTCAGTCGGTTAAATATATATTTTTGTATTCTTCCCTATATATACTTACGTTGAATCCATTTTTTTCGCATTAGTCTCAAGGTTTTAATTATTCACACCTAATCTGTCATCAAAATATAGATACCCTGAAACCTAGGAAATGGAATTGAGCATATATATAATTTCATAAGGTATAGGTTGTCAGTATAAGCCAAATTTCAAAACTCAATGGAATCCATCATAGCGAATGATTTATCAAACACATTATTTGTTATATGAACGTAAAAATTACCTGCAATACGTTGCTTTAGTGAAGCAATTGATGAGATTCTGGACTCAAAATCCCTGAGGCACATGTCTAAATCCCCACAATAGACAACTTGCCAACTGGTTATTGTATAGACAATGAAGGAGAAATTGATCTAATTTATGTACCTCATTCTGTAATATATATATATATATATATATATATATATATATATATATATATATATATATATTCTACAAACAAGACACAATTCGTAAAAATCAACCGTAATATTATATTTTCCAGCTAATCCTGAACATATGATAGATTATTGTCATCAAAAATTCTTTGAGTTTGACACCAAATCAAATACGAAATCTACACACGAACGGTATTATCCTTACAGTAATTAACAACTCTTGAATCTGCATAGACGGAAATATGATTAATACCGAAATCTTCACGATCTGCATTGTAAAAAAGGGAAAACGGCATCTCACATGAATAATATGACATGAAAGATAAGAAATTAGGCACAAATATTCCCTGAGATAGAAGCAGATGAATGAAAATCAAAATGATACGATAGAATATCAACGAGAGAACTTTTAAGCTCTCAAACTTCATTTAAAGAATTGTTACCACCACCCGAGCAATCAATTATTGTTTAATTGTATTGCCTATATATTTCTTTGTGGCGAAAGCTCCAATCAGTTATCATTCGGGGCTGCATAGAAATTGTGCAGCCATCCTTTCCAGTCAAGTACAGTATATGCGAGACCACTAGAGGTGAGAGCCACATATCTAATTTTGCTTTTCATATATACTAAATGCGGTTTGGTCCTCGCTGGTCATTTTGTCCTCTTACTCTGATGATGATCATGGCAGGTCGAACGCGTCAGTGCGTGCGACTGTCAGTAATTTTGTTATGCTGTTCGACGACTGATTTTTATACAATTGGATTAGTGTTTACTTCAAGCTCGCAATCTTGATTTACAGAATCGTTCCCAACACCCGCGCAATCAATTATCATTAAATTTTATTGCCCATTTCTATATGTGTGGCGAAAGCTGCAAAAAGTTAATGTTCGTGACTGAATAGAAATTGTTTAGCCGTCCTTTTTAGCTAAGTACAATGTATCCCTGACTACTAGATTTGAGGGTTGTTTATCTAATTTTGCTTATCATATAAATGCAATGCGGTTAGATCCTCGCTTGCAAGTTTGCCATCGTACGTTGATGATGATCATGGAAGGTCGAAACGCGTCAGTGCGTTGCGGCTGGCGGTAGTTTCGTTATGTTGTTCGACGACTGGTTAAATACAATGGGATTGGTGTTTACTTCAAGATCGCAAACTTGACTTAAATAATTGTTACCACCACCTGCGCAAGCAATTATTGTTTAAAGTCCCAGGCATTTCTATGGTGTACATTGATAATTTCGTAAACGCACTCAACCGCATACTCATTGGGTAACACGTTATTAGTGAATGACGGGCTAAAATTATATAAGCTTATATTTAGTTAAACATTGCCTATATTACACGGTTTCAGTTGCAAAGGAAATGAGTTGCAAAATACAGCACGCTGGTTTATATCACTTTCGAGGCAATTCGTGCAGCACACGATGATCTACCTCAAGGAAAAACGCATTAAAATATTCCTTCACATATTCTTGAAGTCTGCATGGAATATGCAGCTTCCATGGGAGTATGGGTCTAGTCTCCTTAGTTCAAAATACTTGCTCCCAGGTTAAATCCCGTCCCGGGCAGTTCCGAAAACAATAATATGCACCCAATAAAAGCGGAAGCTGTATATAAGAGTATTTTGACTTTACATATTTATACATACTTCAATTTTTTCCAACAATCTATAAATTAATTAACTCTGTGTGGTCCGATATATACTTATACAATTAAACTTCCTTCAATTTCAATGTCTACCATGGCAGTCAGGCATCTGTTATACGAATGCCAAACAATGACATGGTTTTAACATGAACAAATTTAATAAATAGCTTTACACGTAATGTCAAACGGAGCAACTTCCTTTGTACTTGAGCATATTTCTCGCAATCTCTGTTTTATATTAGCAAACAAATATTTGCAATTTGCAGTTTCGTTTTTTTTAACGTGCAATTGAGTACTACACAATTTGATTAAGTGAATAACTACACGGATTATTAGGACAACGTGCTCCTTTTAATTTTAATCTCTTACCTGCTGTTTAAGCGATGGAATAAAAATGTATCTTGTGTACTCATGAATTAAAATGTATAACGATTTCAACCAGATAGTTTCAAGCTTCGGAAATTTATGGAATAGGGACAATAAATTTTATTTAAGCACGTATTAAAAATGAACATAAGCACAGATACATATTTTCTTATTAGGAAGATAAAATGCATTAAAAAAGTGGACAATGGCTATTTATTTCGAGAAAACTGAGCAACAATTGGCAATATATCATTTATACTTATCCTGGGCTTTCATTTAATTGAGTGGGTGGCAACTAGTCGAGTTTGCTTTTTTACCTCTATTCGTTCGTGATTTATTGCAGGTTAATTTGTGAATGCATATGCGTCGTATTGCAGATTGATGTTCGAGATGTTTTCATTCTTGCAATGATGCATTGCAAGTATTTGATTTGATCCCTGTTACGTCTACCAATGTTCTTCTCGCCTTGTTATTCAGTTAAACTGTGTCCACTTGGTAACAGCGCAGAGTGCATTGATTGCAGTGTTGATCGGTCTTGTTGTTGTGCAATTTCTGTAAACGATGGTGGTGATGCAGTTTGCGCAGCTGCTCTTTCTTTTGTTTGCTTTTCACGCGAGCGAATGTTTGTTGAGGCTTAACTAATGGGTGTTCTTGCTTTCCTGCATGCTAGTAAATTGTTACTGGATTGTGTAATTTGTGGTCAGTCGATTAAATTTTCATGTTGGCGTAACTTTTGAATGTTTAGGATGGGTGTTTTTTGGTTTATATAACGTACTTTGTAAATTTGTAATAATCTCTGGCTCTTTGCTTTGTGTAGAGCTGAGAAATTTGTCCAATTGCCTGAATGTCCCGTTTCAAGTATATACTAGAATTTGCTAATTTTCTTGACGTTGCCAAGTCCTTTTTATTTAGTTTATGCGGTACAACTTGCTCGATTCCATTGATCAATTTTTTTGTAGGTCAAAATTATAGTGTAGCTCTGAGAAGTTGCATTGCACCCCTCCTGGCAGACTTATACATGCACCATTTTGATCAAAAGAGCATGATAAACATAATTGGCCATTTGTACTCTACAAAAGGTATATGAATGATCTATTATTTTTAATCAATGACGCAGAATGTACAACCGAATTCCTAAAACAAGCCAATGAAGCCGATCTGGACATCAAATTCTCTCTCGACTTAGGGAAATACAACACTTCTCCTTTTCTGAAATCCAAACTCATTCGAGAAGGTAGTGGTAATTTGACATTGTCAATTCATCCAAACAATACTTTCATTGAAGAACACTTTCATTATGACATTTGTGTGTGAAACATTTTCTAATGAGTATCTACCCGGAGCGACTGATAGATGTCAATATCAGTTTCTGACTACAGAGGAAACCATCAAACAGATTTTCATAAACTTACCATTTAGAAGCGAAATACCGACTCAATAATTGCACTGCGGTTAATTGGAATCACCAAGGCGAATATTCCTCGTGAAATTGTAAACATCACATTCAGCACACAGAGAATCATGAAGTTGGACGCCATTGGTCAAATGCCAAATTTCTCCAAATACTTCATAATTTATTAAATTTAATGTATGTGCGGCAGTATATACAATGAATGTAAGATAACGCAATTAATTCACCTGGAAAAGACCGTAAAATCGGCCACTTCCGAGCATGGATTTGAAAATGGGCACCCAGACAGTTTGACAAATCTTCGAACTGCTAACATGGGGACAAAATTTAGCTGAAGTACGAGGCAAAACAAAAAAGACAACATGTATACATCAACAAAGCGAAAACTGCTTTAATCGCGGTTTTGATCTCGATATAAGCACCTGCCTTATTATGTACATACATTTGTAAGAATAAACTAATCATTGTATAATATATATTTCGTAATGCTTAGTTTAGATAAACAAATATATCTGCATAATTTGTTAGTTGTTTATATCAAGATTGCAAACTCGATAAAAATAATTATTATTACCACCTGCGCAAACCAATGTTCGTTTAATACGAAAACTTAGTCAAAACTCAATCGATACAAGGATGATTAGATCTCTACGTGCCTCTGCAACACAACAAGAATAAACCCGAACCACGCAAAAACACGCACGTAGACGAGTACACAGACACATACGCAAATGCACTTCCAAAAAGACACCGAAAGCTAGAAGTAAAACGGAATATCCGACTAGCTTCCACCTACGTAATCAATTGAAAACCCAGGATTTATAAAACGAAAGATTGTATATTGCAGTTGAGTATTCTCGAGATAAAATGTTCATTATTCAATTAGTCGTTAAATATGCTTCCTCTTCCTAATAAAAAACGCTATGTGATATTCGACGTAGATAACCGTTAATTTTTTCAGTAAAATCTTAATGCTGATTAATACAGGAAATGAAATGCAGCAAGTGGTTTGGTGTTTTCGTTATAGTTTGTTAATTTTATGGCTCGAACCGGAGCACATTGCCTTCAAAGGCTTGCACTCATACCATTTCTACGCGCCTTTTGCAACCTGCCTGCAATTTGCTGTCATATAACAACGTTTGCTTCGGTGAGTCTTGACTAAACTCAGAGTATATTTTGGTACTTTTCGACATAAAGTTATAAGACATCGCCTTCAATCCGCCAATAAAACGGAACGTCGTGCTATGCGGGAACGTGATTTTCATTTTATTACATATCGAATTAATTTATTGATATATATGCTGCCAGTTTAAACCTAACAATGCACACATACAAATGCGATACTCTTTCCGCATCATTCACGCCATTTGCATTCATATATCAACGCAGACAGATAAATGTTCGCCGGAAAGAAGAATGAAAACTTTTCCTTTCACCTGTTAATTATTGCATTAGGTTTTGCGCATCTAGTAACAAGTTAATTCAAACAGGATCAAAAGGATAAACAAATTTCAGCATTTACTAAATTTGTAATCTCATGTGCACAATTGTTTCGTGAGTACAGGTAATTTAGAAAAGTTTATTTATCTCTACGTAAATGATACATGGACATGTCGTTTTAAATTATGAAAAACATTTTCTACCATGTATAATATTTAAACAAAGACATTATTTATCTAAGAGAAGCGCATTCGCTCGATCATATTATACGATGTTTAGGAAAAAGGAAAAAAGCAAAAAATAATCGAACAGAAAACCTGCCCATATAAATTGTACACAAAAATAGGCATTGATTCATAAACTTCCAATTGAAGAAACATTAATACAAACACTTGCATGAAGCTTCGAAAAAATGCACGATTATGCCATCGACTTTGATCACAGCCGGTATACAATCTGCATGTTGGGACGAAAGAACTCTGAGCAATTGATTTAGATGGAGTTGTATAACAGCAAGTTGATGACATCTTGCAGGCCTGTGGAAGCCGCGTGAACGCTGATAAATTGGTCGAACAGTGCAACTTCGCACAACCCGTGTAACGCGATATTGATTTTTAAACCCCGTGTAAAATGTTACACTGGCACATTTGCTCCGTCTTATCAATCAATTTTCCGAACAAATAAAGCACAAATTAAACAATCATTGATTGCGCGGGTGGTGGTAACAATTCTTTAAATCAAATTTTTGAGCTTGAAGTAAACACCAATCCAATTTTATTTAACCATTCGTTACGACTGACGGTAGTTTTGTTACGTTGTTCGACGACTTGTTAAATACAATGGGATTGATTTTTACTCCAAGCACGCAAACTTGATTTAAAGCAAGTATGTATTAGGTGTTGCGAACATAGTAACAAATTAGTTCAGTTGTGACCAGAAGGGTAAACCAAAGGCAGCATGAACGGAAATTATAATCTCATGCACATTCGTTTCGTGCTTATGAAGCCGGTATTACGCCCTTTAACTACTATGTATTTTGTTCAAGAATGTGGGATAATCGGACGGTACAATCTCCTAGACGAATGTGTAAACCTGCAATAGTGAAGCTAACATCATATAGTCTACGACAATGCAATTTCAACGCTAACTCATACTATATAATATATATACCGAGTCTGGAAAGGATACTAATACTATGGATATTGTGTTAGTAACCGATACCAACATTATTGTTCCGACTCGGAAACCATAGTGTTTGTACCATGTACCTTTTCGGTACAATAATGTTGGTATTGGTTACTAACACAATAGCTATAGTGTTAGATAGGCGGAGGAAGTTTGGATGCGAATGTGATCAAAATTATGTCCGCAACAAAATGCGCAAACGCTAAAGCGGAACGCAGTCTATCGATTATACATTTTTTGCTTCTTCATTTGTGCATTGTAAGTAAATATACAAAGGTCTCTTAAACATGCCATAGCGGATTTTGCCATATCATTTGGTTTATACTTGTCCATAATACGTTGTGGGTAACCGTTAATAATAGGAGTACTGCGTCCACCACCAAACTCAGTCTGCAAACAGTCTGGCAAACAAATGCGCAATGTCCTATTGAACAGTGGCTTTAACAAAACTTTTTTTCCATTTCAATTAGCAGTAGATGTTGTATTGTTAATACTTCAATGTCCACATTTTCTTATATAAAACTGATCTGCGCAGTTTGCCATCAGATCTGAGTTTGAGCAATACATCAAGAAAAGCTATAGTATCATTCTCTGTTTCATAGACGTACGTGCAACACAAATCTTGTTCTGCAAAAATCAGGTCGGTAAGTGCACTGACAAGAGTGAATTCAAGCTTCTACTCTATCTGCTTACACATGGCTGTCCACTGGAACATTCCAATTGTAGATAACGTTAGATGCGGGCTATAGACTTTCATACTAGTTACAGTAATTTCGGTGGTGGGTGTTAAACTGGTTTTATTATACCATTATGTATGTACTAATCTATAAAATGCTGTGCGTAACCCGTAACTAATCAAGTATTACGCGCACCTTCCAACTCAGTCTGAAACCAGTCTGGTGAATAATTATTTAATGTCCTACTACACAGAAACATAAACAAACATTGTTTTTCAATTAAAATAACAGCAGCTGTTGAATAGAAGATAACGTACTATCATGTTTTTGCATGGACGAATGAAATGCCCAATGTGCCATCAGTTCTACGTGGGAGAATAACATCATAAACAGCTAAATTGTCGTCCACTTCCTTTTATTAATTTTAAGCATAATATTTGTATGTCTTGCATTGAATAAATTAATCCGGACCGCACACGGATATC
>JAQBSW010001316.1:0-72500 GCA_029291075.1 Eudiplozoon nipponicum | reverse complement strand
GTTAATTAGACTTTCATTTAGGGGGAAACTATTTGGAATATCTTAAGAACTAGTGTTCTAGCTAGCCACATGTGATATATCATTATGTATTCTTATATAAGTGCGTGATTGTAGTGTTCGTTAAAATTGCCAATAAAATTTAAATGTAAACTTTATCAAATCAAATTATCATTTCCAGGTTTTATCTGGTTTGACACGAACAATTGCGTTCTAATGCGAAGTAGATTTATTTATAAGCGCAAATATATTTTATGCCATATTTCATAGAGTTGGTTAATGAAATTATAAAAATTAATGAAATTTTCTCTGAATTTTTTTGTCGTTCTGTTGTTTTAATTTAATTTTTTTATCTATGTGCTTATATCAAATATAAAACCGCTGTTTGTCAGCTGTTATTTTGACCTAGCCTTTAATAGACTTCTCTAAAACGATTACCTTAAAAAAAGTTCATAGCTGTTATCGTGGTGAAACCTAATGTCATGTGAAAAACTCAATGATTTGATTGACATGTATGAAAATTGCAGTGAATTGAAACACCTGCATATAAATATTTGGAGGACAATCTTTATCTCCGCTATGTTAGTGACATTTCAGATTCGTTGAGAAATATCAGTAAACATTCTTACGAAACAATTCAGTAACTGGAAACAGTCTATATTTGTGAGGCCATTTCGCAAAGTAATTAAACTAAAAGTTAATCTTCTATGATAAAACCTTTATTTCTAATTCTGCAATATTTTCGCATTATTTTCCCGATTTGTTTCATCATTTCGTAGTATATTGATCTTAGTTATTTTTTAAAGGAATTTATTCACAAATCAAGTCTGCAATTTTGATCTTACAAATTGTTTTTTATAGTTAGACAAAAAGTAATACGTAAGGCATTATGTTAAATTTAAAAAATAAGATATCCTAAAAAGTAAATTATAAGTGTGTGTGAGAGAGAGAGGGAGCGAAATGGATGCAGAACAAGAGGAACACATTTGGTCTGTTCTTTTGCACGTTTAAAAACAAAATTGCAGTACTAAATAATTTTAAGAGTATTGTATTGGTGAACTGTTTCGTGGGAACTCGTTTATCTTTTATCTGTTGAGGTTAATTGTTTACATTTTCTGATTATTTGTGGAATCTTGTGAATTTCAAAATTTATCTGTCAACTATCTTATTAACACATTTTTACAGCAGATTCTGTCCTTGGAAATGTATTTCTAAGACTCACTCAATTAGATTTTCTTGTTCTTTGGAAAATATTTCATTTAGACTTATTAACTTCTTCCGTTAATCACCGACCCCCAAAGTCAAAACTACAGACTATCAAAATGTCCAAATTTAGATTCGGATGCCAATTTCATAAAATCATATTTATGTCTAGCAATGAAGACCATAGTCTTCAACTAATTGTCCTCTATGGATATAATTTTACGTATTTATATTCATACACGCATTACTGCTTCTAAATATGCATAGTAGACATTAAATTCTGTAACTTCTTTACAAAATATATGCAGCTCATGAGTGAGTAATACTTTAGAATTTCAAGTGAATATTAACAATTAACATTAGTATGATATATACGCTGCAAAAACAAGTAAGAATAACTCAAAAACCAAAAGACAGCATATCATACAAGAAAACAATATGACAGAGAGTAAACAGAACCAATAATAATCAGACTATAATATAAAACAATTAATGGGCTGAAATTAAAACAAAAAAATAATAAATTTGTATATTATATGATGCTTAAATATATAAATAAAGTTATGCGTTATTAAAGTATGTGATCTAAAGCTTTACAAAAATAGTAACATACCAAAATGCCAGATATGTTTAGGAACTAATAAATTTTAGACAGAGTAAGGGGATAACCTAAAACTTAATAGAATTAATCAAGGGACAATGGAACAAATAGTCTTTCTATGTTGAGAGACAATTCAAAGATTTTAAGGAAATATACATTAATATTAAACACATGTATAATAAGAAACATTAAGTTTAAATGAAAATAAATGTTTAAAAGAAGTTTATATTTAAATGAACGCAATTTACTTATTGTAATACGCTTGAAGGTAGTTCTAGTTCCAAGAAAAAAGCTAATAATTTACTAATTTAATAGAATTTTTTCATTGTTATTCTTAATATTAATTCCGAAAAGTTGCTCCTATCATTTGTCAATATTTTATTATAAAATAAACTTGAAGAATTTTAACAATAATTGATTGCGCGGGTGGTGGCAACAATTCTTTAAATCAAGTTTGCGAGCTTGAAGTAAACACCAATCCCATTGTATATAAACCAGGCGTTGAACAACGTAACAAAACTACCGCCAGCGGCAACGCACTGATGCGTTTCGACCTTCCAGGATCATCATCAGAGTACGACGGCAAACTGACTATCGAAGATCAAACCGCATTGGATATATAGGGAAATCAAATTTAGATATGCGGCTCTCACATCTAGAAGAGCTTTACTGGAAATATCGGCTGCACAATTTCTATGCAGCACATCGACAGAGGGTAAATTGACTAGCGAGGGTCAATCCACAATGCATATAATTGGAAATCATCATTATATAATCAACATTAATTAATTTTACTATTATTGGCATGAATTAGAATTTTAAAAATTGATGTATCGTGTATTAGTTAATGCTCACTCAGAAAAAAAACTAATTCAAATATGACCAGAAGGATAAACCAAAAACAGCATAAACGGGAATTATAATCTCGTGCACATTCGTTTTGTGCTTTTTGGGGACTCATCATTAGGAGCCGACATACGGTCTCCATCCGCTATATATTTGAAAATTGGACCGTAAAATCTATCATATGAATGTATAAACCTGCAGTAGTGGAGCTAATTTCATATAAAGTCTTCGACAATGCGACTTCATAGCCAACTTATTATATATATACATAAACAAGGCAGACCAAGCAATCAAGTTTACAAAAGAAGAAGGACAAGACGGATATTTATCCTTTCTAGATGTAGGAATAACTAGAAATGAAGAAAGGACCATCTCAAGGTCAGTTTACAAGAAATCAAGCTGGATTGGGCAATATATCCATTATTTCAGTAGTGTGCCAAGGGCGTACAAAAGGAACTTGATAATAAATTTGGGCACACAAATACGCAGAATTTGTTCACCGAACAACATTGAATTAGAACTAAATTTACTTCGCGAAGCGTTGAAAAATAGTGGCTATCCGGACTGATTCATCGAATACAACTTGAGACAACGCAAAAAAATCGAGATCCATTTGGAGGAAATAAAACACCCCAGAGATTAACGATTGGTGTTCTATTTGAAGGTGACTTTCCAGCTGAGATCTTCAAAAGAAAAGTAGTTCGAGCGACTAAAGCACAGTTTCCATCAATACAGGTGAGAGTGGTGTTCAACACAACAAAACTGATGCGCACGAATGAAAAAGATAGCCTCTCTGTGACGTCAACACCTTTGTCTGTATACAAATTTCAATGTACCTGCAACGCTCAGTACATCGGCAGATCAAAAAAGGCTCGAAACTAGAATAAATCAGCATCTCCCTCAAAAACTATTAAAGAGGGGTGCAGCTCCTGCACAAAAATCAGCAATTTGCGAGCATGTATTACTCACAGGTCATGCTGTTAGTAGTAACAATTTTTCAGTTCTCTACAAGGCAAAAACAGAGAAAATGCTTCTGGCTTTTGAAGCTATTGCAATTAATAAGCTGAAGCCCTGCTTAAACGTGCAGAAAATAATTCAAAAAGAAATTAAATTGGACTGGAACAAAGACAACCTGACAGGCCTTAAAAAATAGCCAACGCTTTCGCAAAATACGACACATACATCAATTACGGACGCAATTACAATGAAAGCGATGACACACCAAATGACGTTACGCAAAAGGAGTGGTCTAAATTGCGCAAAAGCAGTGGTCTAAATTGCGCAAAGCAAAGGCCAGCATAACGAAGAGGAGATTGGTTACAACACATGTACAGTGGGATTGGATGAACGAATATACTAACGAATCCAGAATAATGGCTGTAGATACTGGTAGAAATAAGATTTATTAATAAATGTTATTCCATGGAGTACGTTGTTTTGTTCTTACATATATATATATATATATATATATATATATATATATATATATATATATATATATTCTTATAATTAGGAAAACACAAATAACAAAGTGGATAAAGGCCATTTATTTCGTGAATACTAATCATCTCTTATACATTTATACATATTTATACATTTTGGGTTTTCAATTGATTATGCTAGTGGTAACAAATCTGACTCGTTTTTACTGCCGTTTCTTGTTATGACTAGTTGGTGAGTGTGTATGCGTTTGTGTTTGTGTATATGCGTGTTTGCATGTAAAGGTCATTCTCGCAGTATTGCAACGTGATGTCTGAGATCTGGTCATTATTGTTTTGATTGCTTGAGAATTAACCATCTGTGCGCATTGTTCACTGTTACATATACAAGTGCTATTTCTCCCAGTATAGTTGATCGTTTCACCTCGTTGCGCAAAGTTGTCGTTTTCACATGGTAACAGCGCCAGTGTGGATTGCAGTGTTAAACGCTCACATTGTTTGGAGACTTCTGTCATCGTATGCGCCTCTGTTATTTCCACTTCAGTTTGTTGCCAATCCGATTGTATGTTTGTTGATTCTAGTCGAGGGCCTGTTTGTTCTTGGCTGGATACTAGTAGATTGTTGTTGAATTTTGTTATTCTTGGCCAGTCGATAAGAATATCATGTTGATGAAACTTTTGAATATTAAGGTCAGGTGCTTGTTGTTTTATGTAAAGGGCTTCATAGATAAATAATAATTTTTCTGATTTTGCTTTATGTAGAATTGTGAAATTGGTCGAATTGACAGGGTGCCCCGTTGCCAATATATGATCGGAAACAGCTGATTTTCCTGACGGTGCCAAGCCTTTGTTAATCAATTTCTGTGGCAAATGTTGCTGGATTCTGCTTATAAATTGCTTCTTCTTACGTCCGATATATGTGCTACCGCACGTACATGAGAATTTGTAGACTATGAATGATTTAGAGAGAATTTGCAATTGATCTTTGGCGTCCAACCTCAACATTCTCTGTGTACTAAATGCCATATTAACTTTAACACTGGAAAAGTTGTCCTTAGTTATTCCATTCAGCCGCCGTGCAATTATTGAGGCTGGTACGTCGCCTCTAAATGGTAAGTTTAGGAAAACCTGCTTGACGGTATCCTCTCTAGTACGAATCTGCCGTGGTCTGATGTTGACATCAATGAAACACTCTGGGTAGTTGTTCATTAGCAAAATTTTCCTGAGGTAGCCCAGTTCTTCCTCAATCTTGTGTTCAGAGCAGATCTTCCTGATTCTGTTTGCTAGGTTGTTTACTAGTTTCTTTTGTGGGATTTTGGCACACTACTGTTGTAGTGAATGTATTGTCCGGTAAAAGTGGATTTTCTATGTATGGCCAGTGAAAACTATCCAGACTAGAAATGATTAGCTGCAAGAATGAACGACCATCATTCTGCGCAATATGCTTTCAATGGAAGTGTAAGAAGGTATTATGGTTCGTAGATAATTCATTATTTTAACAAATACGAAGTATTTAAACATTAATTGATAAAAGTTTTGCGAACCTACTAACAAATTACTTCAATTATGACCAAAGGGATAGACCAAAGACATCATGAGCGGAATGTATAATCTCATGCACATTCGTTTCCTGCTTACAGGCGACTCATAAGTAGGAGCCGGTATTACGCCCTTTAACCATTATAAATTTGGGTGAGAAATGTTGGAAAATAAGACATTCCTCACCCAAATATATAGTGGTTAAAAGGCGTTATACCGGCTCCTACTGATTTGTTGCCAGTAAGCACGAAACAAATGCGAATGTGATTATACTTTTCGTTCAAGCTGTCTTCAGTTTTTCTTTCTGGTCACAAATGAACTAATTTGTTCCTAGGTTCGCAATACCTTATACATAATTGCATATATATTAGTTGTCCGCCACAAACAGTATCTAATTGATACATGAAGTCGAAAAAATTTCGTTTTATTTTAAACACATCTTTTGAGTTAATTTCTCGCAGTGCATCTCTTAAATATGATGTGTTGTAGCCTACAGAGTTGGTTAGCTATAATAAGACCAAAAAATAAACTATAAAAAAATTAAATTAATTGAGGATCTTATTTAATTTCAAAAGAAAATAACGAACTTTCAAGTGGTATAAATGACCTTGCTGATACTGCTCAAATCAATGAATTGAATAAAGGTAGAATCGAGCAGGCAATTGGATTAGTTAACCTGGAGATAATTTGATCTATTTTAAAGAAAACTAACATATCATTGAACTCAAACTAAAAAAATGTTAATGTGATATCAATAAACCTGAATGCTAATCAGTCCGAATTACATAACTGTGGACTTAGTCCGGCCTATAAAACAGTGCACACCTCAAAAATTACATTTCCTTGGAAAATCATTATCGACCAGACGGTTAATAACTCGAATGAGAGAACACTGTAACTTAAACACCTGTTTTAAATCAAATGGTGAATTCACGTCTGCTATTGCGCAACACATCGTCGAAACATCGCACTTATATTCTCCAGACGTCGCATTCAAAGTAATTACTAAATTCAAAAACAAAAGAGAGCTAGCCACATACGAAGCCTTATGGATAAACAAATTGCAGCCGGATTTATGCAAGCAAAAGAAGCATGTACAAGCATTGAGCTTGAACTGGATGTGACGCACGTAAATGATTGTTTTCCGTGTTTTACACTCTCTTTGTTCACATATTTCTATCTTGTTTTGCTTTCCAATTTCTATATAAAGATATGTTCATGAGTAGATATTTGAGAAGACCATGAGAAAGAAAATTTTCTTATATCTGATAAAATTTCTTTTTGTTTTTGCACACAGGAAGGGTACAATGAATTTTATTAAAGCTCGCATTTCAAAAGAATATATATATATATATATATATATATATATATATATATATATATATATATATATATATATATATATATATATATATATATATATATTCATTGTACCCTTCCTGTGTGCAAAAACAAAAAGAAATTTTATCAGATATAAGAAATATTTCTTTCGCATGGTCTTCTCAAATATCTACTAATGAACATATCTTTATATATAAATTGGAAAGCAAAACAAGATAGAAATATGTGAACAAAAGGAGTGTGAAAAATAGAAACCAATCAAATTGCGTGCGTCACATCCAGTTCAAGCTCAATGCTTGTACATGCTTCTTCTGCTTACAAAAATCCGGCTGCAATTTGTTTATCCATAAGGCTTCGTATGTGGCTAGCTCCCTTATGTTTTTGCATTCGTAATTAATTTGAATGCTACGTCTGGAGAATATACGTGCTATGTTTCGATGATGTGTTGCGCAATAGCAGACGTTTATTCACCATTTGATTTAAAACAGGCGTTTAAGTTACAGTGTTCTCTCATTCGATTAATTAACCGTCTGGTCGATCGGCTTACGTAAGTTGATCGACAACTTGCGCATGTATATTGGTAAATAATATTTGATATCGACATTAATGGCTGTTTCTCTTTGATTGCTGGTAAATAACACTCGTAGTTTAGCTGCATTAAATGTGCGTGTTAATGCTGCTTCAACTTTCTTTTATGCCATTCGGAAAACTGCATCTCCCTTAAACGGGATGTTAAGGTAGACAGTTTTCTTTTCTTGCCGTCTGTTGCAGTTTAATTCCCCCTTTAATAATTGATTCAATTAATTGTCTTGGATAGCCATTAGACATTAAATCGTTAATTGCATTATTTTTTTTTAAATCCTGATTAACCAACCTGTTAATTTTTGAAAAGCAACCACGAACTGTTGATAATTTATATTGAAATGGCAGAAAACTGCTGTAATGCAAATACTGTGCAGACCATGTTGTTTTATGGTAAATTGTTCTGTTTAATTTACCATTAGTTTCTTTCTTTAATAGTACATCTAGGAAAGGCAGACGATCATCTCTCTCGTGCTCGAATGAGAGAACACTGTAACTTAAACGCCTGCTTAACATCAAATCGTGAATGTACGTCTGCTATTGCGCAACACATTATCAAACATCGCACGTATATTCTCCAGACATAGCATTCAAAGTAATTACCAAATGCAAAAACAAAAGGGAGCTAGCCACATACGAAGTCTTATGGATAAACAAATTGCAGCCAGATTTATACAAGCAGAAAAAGCATGTACAGGCATTGAGCTTGAACTGTATGTGACGCACGCAATTGATTGTTTTCCGCTTTTCACACTCTTTCTATTTTCACATATTTCTATATTTTTTGCTGTCCAATTTATATATAACGAGATGTTCATTTGTAGATACTTCAGAAGATAATGAGAAAGAAGCGTTTATTGTATCTGATAAAATTTCTTTTTGTTTTTGCACACAGGAAGGGTACAATAAATGATCTGTGCTAGTTATAACACGAAGTTGTAGATACATTTGTTGGTATCTTCCTTCAGTCAAAAATTCATCACAAATTTTTCAATATAATCTAATCATTGTATAATGTAGAAAAATGCATTTCAGCCGATGGGATCTGTTCTTCCATATTATAAACTTGACGTACTGTCCAGAATTTGCTAAGGACAGGGCTCGAACCCAGCAAAATTTGCTTCGGAATGTGTTGGTCCAATCACTGAGCAACTCTGCTGCACCATATAAACAATTTTTATTTATGTATTAACAATGTTTCTTGGTTAGCCTTTAATTTAGTTGGGTTCATAATGCCACCTTGTAGTTGTAAATATAAGTCTACAAATATGCCATATATGCCGCGCCAAAATTAAAGGCTTACTTAAAAACCACTGAAAATAGTGTTTATTGTGTGGCAGTGTGCCTCAGTTGTTAGAGCACTAGATTCCGAAGCAGTCGTGCCCAGATTAGAGCCCTGTCCGCATTAAATTCTGGACAGTACTTTTGGATATCCTATTACGGACGAAACCGGTCCACTGGATGAATTTTCTTTTCAAAACTATACAATTCTTAGTTTATACTGCCAAATTGTAAGAACTTAATGGGTTAGGTGTTTATATCAAGTTCGCAACCTTGATTAAAGTAACTGTTATCACCGTACACGCAGCCAGTATTCGTTTGAATATTTGGCTAATCTGTATAATGTTTGTATGTTTATTAATAAGCTCATCTTAATACAAAATTCTTGTCTTTTCACTTAGACTATTATGATATTCCGATTCATGTTATCGCTGTTCAATTCCGTTAGTTAATTTTGTGTTCAAAAGCGAACACAGCAGTTTTTCTATCGCTGTTTTATCATGATAAATTCTTTAAATCAAATTTGCGAGTTTGAACGAAATATTAATTGCATTGTATTTAACTAGTCGTTGAACAAATTTTGCAAAAATACCGCCAATTGCACGCACTGACGCGTTTTGACCTTCCATGATCATCATCAGATTACGACATCAAACCGACTAGCGAGAATCATACCGCATTATATATATATATATATGGAAAGTAAAATGAAATGCGGCTCTCACCTCTAATAGTCCTGTATACATTGTACTGTGACTGTCAATGTCGGTAGCAGAATTTCTATGCTGTTACGAACATTAATATTGCAGATTTTGCCAATAATAATAATATTATAGTAGTATATATATATATATATATATATATATATATATATATATATATATATATATATATATATATTAAACAATCAAAGATAACGTTGGTGGCGTTAACAATTCTTTAAATTAACTTTGCTAGAATAAAGTAAACACCAATTAAATTTTATTTAATTAGTCGTCGAACAACATAGCAAAACTAGAGCCAGGCGCACGTACTGATGTGTTGCGACCTTCTATGGTCATCATCGGAGTACGATGGCAAACCGCAAAGCACTTATATGTAAAGCAAATTTATATATGCGCCCCAGCTTCAGTTGTCTCGCATACATTGTACTTGACTGTAAATGTCGAGTGTGCAATTTCTATGCAGCCAAAAGCGTTAACTTTTTGCAGCTTTCGCCATATATATATATATATATATATATATATATATATATATAGTAAGTACAAATAAACAAATAATGAATGCGCGGGTGGTGGTAATAATTCATTAAATCAAGTTTGAGAGCTTTAAGAGAACAATTTCAATGTATGTGACTATTGGCCGAACAACTACTAGAGGTGAGTGCCGCATATCTAATTTTGCTTTCCATATATATACAATGCGGTTTGATCCTCGTTAGTCAATTTGCCGTCGTACTCTGATGATGACTATGGAAGGTTTATAGGCGTCAAATCGTGAGACTGGCGGTAATTGTGCTGTGTTGGTTAAATAAAATTTCATTGGTGTCAACTTCACGCTCGCAAACTTAATTTAAAGTATTTTTGCCGCCATCCGCACAATCATCGATATTCTTATTGCAGTACCTATATATATATATATATATATATATATATATATATATATATATATATATATATATATATGTTGCGAAAGCTGCAAAATTTAATGTTCGTGACTGCATAGAAATTGTTCTGTCGACCTTGGAGTTCAAGTACACTGTAGACGAGACTACCAGTGTTAAGAGCTGGATATCTAATTTTGATTTCAATAAACATGCAATGCGGTTTGATCCTTGCCAGTCAGTTTGCCTTTGTACTCTTATGATTATCATGGAAGTGCGAAATGCATCAATGCGTGTGATTGGTGGTGGTTTTGCTATGTTGTTCGCTCTCTGGTTACACACAGCAATGTTCGTATTGCTAGAAGCTCACAAACTTTATTTATAGAATAGTTACCACCACCCGCGCAGCCATTGATTGTTTCATTGTATTGTATCCTTATGATGAATGTTAATTAAGCTAAGGCTTCATTTTGTAAATGATTTTTAAATACCGATTTTCATCCAACACTGCTGAATTGACATGAAGTTAAAATGTATCTCCCTGTAATAACAGTCCAAAAACATGTATATCTAATTTATGACCTACTACAATGAAATTTGCAACAAAAATTGTAATTCATCAGATGACTCTCTTTCCGCAGTGAATTCGAATTCGATCGTCTGATTAATCACGTTTGAGACATTTGCCATATCATAATCACCAATACTCCAAATCAATAATATATCATTCTGAAACCATAGATATAATTTTGACTTCAGGAAAAGCCTTATTTAAAAGATATTTTAATTAAATTACTAATATTATATTAATCAAGTTTTCGATACTGATATAAAAACCTGAACCATTATGTACTTACATTTTTCAGTATAAAGTAGGTATTGTATAGTGTAAAATTGGCAATTCATCCAGTAGACCAGTTTCATACTTATTAGGAACTAATTCCGTACTGTCCAGAATTTGCCGCGGCCAGGGTGCAAACCTGGGTACGTCTGCTTCGGAATCTGGTGTTCTAACCACTGAGCCACCCTGCTGCACACTACACAAAATTTTCAGTTATATACTAAGTAATGTTTCTCAGTTAGCCTTTCCCTCTAGATGGAGCTCATATGGAATCCTTCCAGATCCAAATATCTAATTAACCATCCTCAATCAGTTTTTAATGATAAAACACCACACAACATACTGAAGTGGTATTGAAATGAACATTTATACAATTAAAGTATAAATATGTTTGCAGTTGTACCGATAAAAGTTGTCTAATTAATGCACTTATAATGTGCGTGTACATTTTTACCTAAATGTAAAATAAACCGAGTACTTACATGTTCTCGTGAACTAAGTTAAGTTCCCGATCGTCATTTTCTTTCTTACATGATCTGTCTTCTGACTAACACAGGCTGCGTTCCAGATGCTTATTGCATTGGAGATAAGTTGGATTCCACAGACGATAAATTTGGTTAGACTACTGTAATTTGCAAGCCTTAGAAGCAAGCTCATGAGATACTTCTTTACTTAAATTTAGCTATTGCTCAACTTGACGGCGATGATGTTCTATTTCCGTTGTAAACATTGCTTAGAGGAATACAAAATTGCGACACTCTAAATTACAATATTACCTGATACGCGTCATAACAAAAACAAGTTCTATTCCGCTTTTTTTATTTATTTGAGTTATGTTTGATTTCACTGACGGTATACTTCTACGCCGTACTGTACATCAAATGTCACAGGAACAAACTCACCAGTATGTTTTTTACTTGCGTGTATCAGTTGCAGAGCTTGAAGTCATTGCTTCATTAATTTATTTTAGCATTCTGCTTGTAATTATGACAAATGTCGGAACTCGAATTTACTAGCTCAGGTTCAGTTTCACGTGTTTGTTTATTGAAGTTATTTTGGATTCCACTGATGGTATGCTTCCTCTTTCCCCTGTACAACGAATGTCATGGAAACAGGCTCACATGTTGCTTTTTTTCCTGTGTGTACCTCCTGTGTAGCTTCACGGTGTTTTCGCTCTAATTCCATTTTACTTATTGATTTAAAAATGAAATATTGCAAAACTGAATTTTTACAAATTACTTGACCTTTGTTGTGACAAACACAGACAGAATTCTATTTCTTTTGTTCCTTGGAGATAATTTGGAATCCACTCACGACGTCCTTCGTCTGTCGTACATCACGTCTTAAAAAGAAGCACGTACATTTATCACTTTCACCTAGTACACATAAATCGATTTTTTAAATAAAATTAAATTAAATATTCAAAGTCATCTAAAATGTAGCAGCATTTTCTCCTTCGTTGAAATAGATATCTGTCAATTTTACATAATGTGGTTTGTTTGATAATTATCGATAATGGGTAACAGATCTTCTGAACTTTTACCAATCCATAAACTGTTGAAACAACTGCATCACCTTGTAAACGTTTGTCTTCAACTTATATCTGAGAGTGATTTTCATAATTGGTTTTAAATTTCTCCTCTTGGAGTGTTAAGTTTATTGAAGCAACATCAAATTGAAATGTAATCTTATCATCGACAGCCTCTGAAGTTATTTCATTCAAAAGCGATATTTCATTTGGAATTGTCATATTTAAACTACGATTTATGCGAGTAGTGATAGACATATTTTTGTAAAAAGCTAATTAACTTTTTTTTCTGAGTTTATTATAGCTTCGTAATCTACTTTAGAAATTTAGTACGCAGAGAAGTTTTTCAAATCAATATCTCACAAGGCGATATTTGTCGTATTAAATCTTGTCTAGATGAGACGGTTATATTGAATAACGTGGATGTAACGGTCAACGCATCTTGTGTGTGATTTATTGAAAAGTTTCGTTAACATGCAAAATTTCCGCCTATTCTGTGTCTTTAAATATCATCGTTTTTAGAATATTTGTGAGTATTAAATTTTTGGCAACATTATTTAATGGTCATCGAATTTTAATGATGCATTTTCTAGATAAAATTTAAGGTTGCTAAATAGTCAAATTTTCTAAGCTGCCATTCCAATTTTCAATGACAATAAGGAATATTATCGGATGCAAGAATCGTTTCTTCTTTATTGTCCTCTAAGTAACAATAGACGATTATATATATAAATTCTTTCTTTGTTTTGTCAGGATTTGTTTTTTTGTTTTATTTTTTTTAAATATTTCTTAGACAATAAATTATGTTTCAATGTAACTTTATTTACGGATCTTTAATTTCACATAATTGTATTTCTTGTTTTTTGTTTTGGATTTAATCTGATTCGTTATGGTTACCATACTTTTAATTAACTTTACTACTTGAAAAGTTACATTCTTTCGTGAAATGCAACATCTTTTTTTAACTGCTTTAATCTATAATTCACGCAATATTTTATTGTATTGCTCGTTTATTAGAGGAATATCTTTAATGTAGACGATAAAGAATTCAATGTCTAATATGTATGTAACTAACTATATTGCACATTTGCGAATAAAAACTAACAATAGAGCGAAGCGATTTCTACACTGGCAGATATATAAATGCATAAACGAATTCTCGTTTATAACTTATGTCAGTTTGTGATTTTGTTGTTTGATTGTATATAAACAAGGAGCGCAAATCGTAACAAAGGTGACCGAATAGGTCGTTAGAAATATCATTTAAGTGTTATAAAATTTATTTCAACTCGACATAAATATTTTCAAAAGACTATTAATCTCCACCTGACTCAAATATCTTACAAGAATAGATAGCACAAGAGTGAATAATTATATCTGTTCTATTCGCGACGGATTTTCTATTTAAGAATCAAGCTAAAATATTTTTTTTTAAATGAAGATTATTTTTCGGTGAAAGATAACACATAATGGTTGAAAACAAAATTATACGCACGAGCAAAAATTGTTCTATCCAGACCGTTTCATTTTATTTATTTACTTATAAATCTCATGAGAAAACTGTACATGTCGGGTTGAATTGTGAATAAGTTTTTGCGTAATTAGTAATAAATTAGTTCAAATTTGGCCGGAAAGTTAAACCAAACTAAGCATGAACGATAGGTATAAACCCATGTACATATGCGTTTCGTAGTTTTTGGCGACTTATAAGTAGTAGCTTGAACTGCGTCCTATAGTCACTTTATATTTGTGTGGGGAATGTGACAAAATTTGGATGTTACGTTGAATGCCCCCTCGTTTGTTAGATTTTACCGTCCAATTGTCATAAATTTTCCGACAAAATATATAATAGGTTTAGCACGTAGTCCCGGCTACTACTGTTAAGTTGCTAGTAATCACAAAACACTTGTGTACAAAAGATTATAAATTTCGGTCGTGCAGACTCTGGTTGATCCTTCTTTTACTGTCTGATCTAACTTTTACTAGGTACACAATACCATACACACAATTGCATATATATTAGTTCTCCGCATCAAATAAATTATAACTATCATAATTTGAATTGAACGAATTCATGATTACTGCAAAATGTAAAAACTGACATCGATCAAGGCCAAAGTTTTGGATTTGTTAGAGCAATACGTATACAGGAGTAGTTTTAAATCTCGATTTTTTGGAAAATTAGCATACCTTTAAATTAATTATTTTGGTATTAGTTACCGATTTGGAAACCTTAGTGATGGTAAAATTTACAGACTCAGCATACATTATATATAGTAATTTAGCTTTAAAGTTACATTAGCGAAGAGTACATGAAGTAAAGAATATTACTGTTCGAATATACGTTCGACTAGGAGATTGAAACACCTAAATATCCCACATACTTAACCAAATTTATTTTGCTTATAGGGCGTAATATTGAACCCTACTAATGAATTGCCAGTAAGCAGAAAACGAATGTGCACATGCAATTATACCTTCCGTTCAAGCTGACTTTGGTTTATCATTCTTGTTCTATTTGAAATAATTTGTTACTACGTGCACAACACTTCATATACATTTACATATACTTTGGTTCTCCGCAACATACAGTGGCTAAATCTAACATATTTAATTGAATAACGTCAGGAGGAATGCAGGACCCACATAATCATATACACAATATAATACAGCAATCCATTTAAAAATGCACACATTTGGGCTCAACTATGCCACACAAACTCCCACACAAAAACAACACACATTCACATAAGCATATATGAATACATGGAAAATACATGAAGGCACATGTACATGTACACATACACTGAAATAAGCATGCACATATACAAGCAAAAATACATTAATATATTAATTAAAGTAAACATACATTCGTGCACGCATACATACATACATAAAAACACAGATATATGAAGGGATAAAAATCTGCATACATACTTACATACAAAAACAATATCACAGATCTATTCAGTGATACACACCTGGACTTATACAGTCATACAAAAAAAGAATCAAACATAGATGCACACGTAAATCAATGAATATAGACATACATGCATATAAGTATACAAAAAAAATAAAAATTTATATATATATATATATATATATATATATATATATATATATATATATATATATATATATACCTACATGCATGCATTCATACATAAATAAAAACATAAATTCAAACATATATATATTTATTTATTTATTTATTTATTTATTTATTTATTTATTTATAATTAGGAATACAGAACACATTAATAACAAAGTGGATAAAGGCCATTTATTTCGTGAATACTAATCATCTCTTATACAATCATACATATTTATACATTTTGGGTTTTCAATTGATTATGCTAGTGGTAACAAATCTGACTCGTTTTTACTTCTGTTTCTTGTTTTGGCTAGTTGGTGAGTGTGTATGCGTTTGTGTTTGTGTGTATGCGTGTTTGCATGTAAAGGTCATTCTCGCAGTATTGCAAAGTGATGTCTGAGATCTGGTCATTATTGTTTTGATGGCTTGAGAATTAACCATTTGTGCGCATTGTTCACTGTTACATATACAAGTGCTATTTTTCCCAGTGTAGTTGATCGTTTCACCTTGTTGCGCAAAGTTGTCATTTCCACATGGTAACAGCGCCAGTGTGGATTGCAGTGTTAAACGCTCATATTGTTTGGAAACTTCTGTCACCGTATGCGCCTCTGTTATTTCCACTTCAGTTTGTTGCCAATCCGATTGTATGTTTGTTGATTCTAGTCGAGGGCCTGTTTGTTCTTGACTGGATACTAGTAGATTGTTGTTGAATTTTGTTATTCTTGGCCAGTCGATAAGAATATCATGTTGATGAAACTTTTGAATATTAAGGTCAGGTGCTTGTTGTTTTATGTAAAGGGCTTCATAAATAAATAATAATTTTTCTGATTTTGCTTTATGTAGAATTGTGAAATTGGTCGAATTGACAGGGTGCCCCGTTGCCAATATATGATCGGAAATAGCTGATTTTCCTGACGGTGCCAAGCCTTTGTTAATCAATTTCTGTGGCAAATGTTGCTGGATTCTGCTTATCAATTGCTTCTTCGTACGTCCGATATATGTGCTACCGCACATACATGAGAATTTGTAGACTATGAATGATTTGAGAGAATTGGCAATTTATCTTTGGCATCCAACCTCATCATTCTCTGTGTACTAAATGGCCTTTATCCACTTTGTTATTAATGTGTTCTGTATTCCTAATTATAAATATACTGTGTTAAATTAAAAAGGCATGGACATTATAAAGATTATCAAAGAGCGGGGTCAGCCTTTTACCCGTAAGGAACTAAACACTTATATTGCAGCCAACTGTACGTGTGCCAAACTTCTAGAAAGAATTAAGTTCTTCAAATCGTGTTTAGAATCAGATGTTGTGCCAAAACGATTCCTCAAGCAGTGCAGAAGAAATAACCAAAAACCGACGAATAAACTTATAAGTCGCTTATTGCTCAATGGTATCGAGGACAACCAATCAAAACTGCAAGATGCTGAGAGCATCATTCAATCACTGGGTTGTCAAATTGCAAGACTGAACGACGGCGAATACACCGCTTTCACAAAGAAGATAGAAACGCTGATGAAAATAACAGCGGACAAAGAAACCAAGGACCTCACGAGGGACCTGGACAAATTTCCTACGCAATCAAAATTTCCTACGAACCCAGACGCTTTTATTCACAATTATTCAAAAGTGATCTTGTCAAAACACCAGAAAGAATTACTCTCCTTAGGAGCAAAATTCTGCGTAGTCAAGAAAAACCTAAGTGAACGTGACATTATTGACATTCAGGCTGGAACGGAAAATTTCTACAATGACTTAACGAAAGACACCGCCCCACATGCATTCAATGGACAAGGACTGAAAGCTGAGATAGTAAGCGCACTAGAACAATACAAGAAGGAATTCAAAGGCAGCCAAATCATCACAAAACAGCACATAGACGAACTCAGAAAACTCCAATCAGACAAATCCATACGACTTGCCACACCCGACAAAGGATCAGGAATTGTTATACTTGAAGCCGACGCTTATAGGAAGTCCATGAACGATATAATAAATGATCAATCTAAATTTAAGCATGACATCAAACAGAAAGATGATTCAACGAACATCGAATCAAGAATTAATGCAATTTTGAAAAAGATGGAAAAACACGTTCTAACATCGATGGCTGACTCCGAGATTAGATCAAAACTCACAGAAGACATCCAAAAAGCAAAACCCGTCGGAACAAACCACCGCAAGATTGTACGGCAAACCAAAAACTCATAAAGCCCTGACAGCCTCAGGAGCTCCTCGATGCGGCCCATTATGTCAATGATCAACGCTCCACAACTTAAACCAGCCAAGTTTCTCTGCAAACTACTTGAACCAATACAGGAGCATCATAAACGCAAACACTATCAAGGACTCCTTCGAACTAGCAAATGAATTGAAGGGGAAGAACATCCTACAGAATAAAATGGTCTCGCTTGACGTCTCATCCTTATTTACAAACATACCACTGGATAAGACAACGGAGATCTTGTGTGACCTCATCAAAAATGAGTTTTTTGACTTCCCTATAGACACCAATGACATAAAAGACCTCATATTAGCATGTACTAAAAACTTGCAATTTACATTCGAAGGGATATACTACCGCCAGATCAATGGTGTAGCTATGGGAAGTTGCATCACACCCCTCCTGGCAGATGTACACATGTATCACCTGGAAAAAGCGAGCCTAAAAGGTATAATTGACCAGTGCGCACTCTACAAAAGATATGTAGATGATATCTTGTTGTTTATCTCAGAGGCAGCAGACCATTCCGAAATCCTCAAACAAGCAAATGGAGTCGATCCAGACATCAAATTCACTCTCGAGGTAGAGAAAGACGACAGTTTTCCCTTCCTTGACATCAAACTCACTCGAGAAGCAAACGGAGATTTGACACTGGCCATACATAGAAAATCCACTTTCACCAGAGAATACATTCAATACAACAGTAGTGTGCCAAAATCGCAAAAAAGAAACTTAGTAAACAACCTAGCAAACAGAATCAGGAAGATCTGCTGTGAACACAAAATTGAGGAAGAACTGGGCTACCTCAGGAAAATTTTGCTAATAAACAACTACCCAGAGCGTTTCATTGATGTCAACATCAGACCACGGCAGATTCGTACTAGAGAGGATACTGTCAAGCAGGGTTTCCTAAATTTACCATTTAGAGGCGACGTACCAGCCTCAATAATTGCTACAACGGCTGAATAGAATAACTAAGGACAACTTTTCCAGTGTTAAAGTTAATATGACATTTAGTACACAGAGAATCATGAGGTTGGATGCCAAAGATCAATTGCCAATTCTCTTCAAATCATTCATAGTCTACAAATTCTCATGTACGTGCGGTAGCACATATATCGGACGTACGAAGAAGCAATTGATAAGCAGAATCCAGCAACATTTGCCACAGAAATTGAGTTAACAAAGGCTTGGCACCGTCAGGAAAATCAGCCATTTACGATCATATATTGGCAACGGGGCACCCTGTCAATTCGAACAATTTCACAATTCAACATAAAGCAAAATCAGAAAAATTATTATTTATTTATGAAGCCCTTTACATAAAACAACAAGCATCTGACCTTAATATTCGAAAGTTTCGTCAACATGATATTCTTATCGACTGGCCAAGAATAACAAAATTCAACAACAATCTACTAGTATCCAGTCAAGAAAAAACAGGCCCTCAACTAGAATCAACAAACGTACAATCGGATTGGCAACAAACTGAAGTGGAAATAACAGAGGCGCATCAGGTGACAGAAGTTTCCAAACAATGTGAGCGTTTAACACTGCAATCCACACTGGCGCTGTTACCATGTGGAAACGATAAATTTGCGCAACAAGGTGAAACGATCAACTACACTGGGAAAAATAGCACTTGTATATGTAACAGTGAACAATGCGCACAAATGGTTAATTCTCAAGCCATCAAAACAATAATGACCAGATCTCAGACATCACTTTGCAATACTGCGAGAATGACCTTTACATGCAAACACGCATACACACAAACACAAACGCATACACACTCACCAACTAGCCAAAACAAGAAACAGAAGTAAAAACGAGTCAGATTTGTTACCACTAGCATAATCAATTGAAAACCCAAAATGTATAAATATGTATGATTGTATAAGAGATGATTAGTATTCACGAAATAAATGGCCTTTATCCACTTTGTTATTAATGTGTTCTGAATTCCTAATTATAAATATACTGTGTTAAATTAAAAAGGCATGGATATTATATATATATATATATATATATATATATATATATATATATATATATATATATATATGATGTCCATTACCTTTTAATTTACCACAGTATTCCACATATATGTACACACATATATAAATACACGTGCACATAGATACCTAAAAACATACAAAATGCATATATATATATATATATATATATATATATATATATATATATATATATATATATATATATATATATATATATATATCTATATATACTCAAAATGAATAATGAACCACACCTCTCTGTCATCTCCTGTTTATTAGTTTTCCAAGGTTTATGTCATTTTATGTGGTACGTGATTAGCGAAGAAGCAATTGCGATCGCGCAAAATTACTGCATTAATTCGATCGCTTAGGCAAAACAGACGAATTTACTGTCATTTGGCGAAACTTTTATAAATATTAACAATACTTTTCTGATATTGACTTTATTATTATTTATGGAAACATTATACTGTGCCTCTCTTTTCAGCTTGCAAAATTCACGCTATGCAAATATATTACTTAAAGATTGCGGTTGAATTTTACTTTGAAAGCTTATTACATTAGGTAAAGTATAGTGTGATTGGTTTATAACCCGAAAACATGACCTATTATATCCCATTTATGATTTATTGGAATCGTGCATTCACGCCTGTTTTCAACATAAGATCATTTTAGTATTTTATACTTATATACTTGAATCATTTACTATATTAAGTTAAAATTGAACAATCGCATTCTATTCTGTAAAACTAAGATGGACAATTTTTGTTTGATGTCATTTCGTAGATTTTACGTTGGATAAATGATTCTCATTTCACGATGTATAGCATTTTGGAACATCTATTTGCCCATTTAAAAAGTTCAGAAATGATATATATATATATAGCAAACAATACGTGTGGCATCGTTTTACCGTCTTGCTAAAAAAATGATGTGCAAACATTTATTAGTCAACATACTGGAAGCAGGTAACTGATATAAATTTCATTCTTTTGCAAATACGTGAATAAATAAGCAAATATCTCGAACAAATTCCCAGTTCCGAAAGTAAAAATTAAAGCATGCCTAAAAATAAGATTAAATTATTATTAGAAAATAAATATCGATAAAGCAACATTTTCTTTAAAATGTCTACATCTATGCACGACCTCAGAGATGATCTACGGAGATATTATTTTTAATTAAATCTTAATTTGTTAACTCATGTTTGAGGACCTGATAAAGACACCGGTCCTATTTTTAAAACAAGCATGCCGAATGAATAGACTGATTCAATTTGAGGAAAAGTAGTCAAAAGGTAATGCTTGCTAATTATTTTAACTGATCACGGCAGACTGGCTCATTGGTTAGAGCAACAGATTCCGAAGCAGACTTGCCCAGATTCGAACCCTTTTGCGCCGCAAATTCTGAACAATAAGTGATGAGTTCCCAGTAAGGAAGTAACCGGTTTACTGGATGAATTGCCTCTTCTACATTATACAATGCTTTGTTTATACTGACAGCGGTATGTACATAATGGGGCAGGTTTTAATATCAAGATCTCAACCTTGATTAAAGTAATTTTTTTATTTGGACAAATATTGATTGCTCGAGTGACAACAAAAATTAACTTTAAATAAAGTTTTCGTGCTTGAAAAAATAAAACGATTCCGTTGTATCTAAACAGCCCTACAACATAGCAAAACAACGTCAGTCACAAGTACTGAAGGATTTCGACCTTCTATTGTCATAATCTGTGCATCCGGCAAAACAGATTAATGAGGATAATTGCACAATTCATATATTAGTTATGAAAAATCAAATATACGATTATTACCTCTAGAAATGGCACAGAAAATTGACTTCGCTTGTAATGGCGGCTGCACAAATTCCATGCAGCCAAGACCATAATCTTTTTCAGCTTACGCCTAATTGTCGTATATTATGCAATAAAATAAGCATTGATCGCGCGGGTGGTAATAAAAATTCTTTAAATCACGTTCGTGAGCATCAAATCGAAACTAATCTACTCATATCTAACTAGTCAATCTATGTATCAAAACTAACGTCAGTTTTTAATTTACAAATAAAATTACACGAAATAATAATAGCTGAAAGAGATTTAAAATTGTTGAATCTCCGCGATTCCCGTTCAGGAATCGTTGCTTTGTACTATCAGGTATATTATGGTTTGTCATGATGGTTTTTTGTCGTAGAGATTAACAATGTTTTAATTTGAATGTTCAGACACATGAAAGGGAAAAATACAAACAGTTATAATTTCGCAAACATCTATATATATATATATATATATATATATATATATATATATATATATATATATATATATATATATATAGTATATATATATATATATATATTCTTTTGAAATGCGAGCCTTAATAAAATTCATTGTACTCTTCCTATGGCAAAAACAAAAACAAATTTTATCAGACAAAATAACATTCTTTTGAAAGGCGAGTCTTAATCAAATTCATAGTAACCTTTCCATCTGGAAAAATAAAAAGAAATTTTATGAGATACATGAAACGCTTCTTTCTCATTATACCTTCAAGTGTCTACTACTTAACATATGTTTATAGATAAATTGTAATGCAATATAAGATATAAATATGTCAACACGGAGAGAGAGTGTGAATAAATGGAAACCAATCAACTGCGTGCGTCTCCTCCAGTTCAAGCACAATACCGGAATATGCTTCTTCTGCTTTCATAAATCCGGCTGCAATTTGTTTATCCATAAGGCTTCGTATGTGGCTAGCTCCCTTTTGTTATTGCATTTAGTAATTAATTTGAATGCTACGTCTGGAGAACATACGTGCGATGTTTCGACGATGTGTTGCGCAATTGCAGACGTGTATTCACCATTTGATTTAAAACTGGCGTTTATGTTGCAATGTTCTCTCATTCGAGTAATTAACCGTCTGGTCGATCGGCCTACGTAAGTTGATCGACAACTTGCTCATGTATATTGGTAAATAATATTTGATATCGACATTAACGGCTGTTTCTCTTTGATTGCTGGTAAAGGCAAGTGTGTTACCATAAATAAAACTCGTTGTTTAGCTGCATTCAATGTGCGTGGTAATTCTGCTTCAACTTACTTTTGTACCAGTCGGGAAACTGCATCCCATTTAAATGGTATGCTTAGGTAGACTGTTTTCTTTTCTGGCCCGTACTACGTCTGTTTCTGTTTAATTCGGTTTAATTGGTAAGGCCACTGCACAGAAGCTCAAGCCAGTTGGATCATCTACACCAACAATGTACGGATTACCAAAAACACACAAAAGAGGCCAAATTTATCAATTTTAAATTCCCCATTCCATGCACTAACTAAATGGCTAGTTCGCTTACTTGAACCATTACTTAAACTACTAGGTAATTATTCGGTTTGAGTTTGTAAACAAAATTCAAGATATAAATGTTAAAAACAAGATTATGGTATCTTTTGATGCTACGTCTTTGTTTACAAATGTTCCAATTGATGAAACCATTGACATTATAGTCAAAGCGGTAGAACACGACATATTACCATCGCCGGTGCCAGGTCACACTCTACGCAAGCTTATCTTATTATGCACGAAAGACGTACGGTTTCGTTTTAATGGAAGCATCTATAAACAGACTGATGGTGTGGCAATGGGAGTCCCTTATCTCCAGTGTTGGCTGAAATTTTTCTAGGGCACCTAGAGAACACATCATTAAGAGTGACATAAGTAAATGTGCTCAATATATACGGTACGTGGATGATATATTTCTTGTCCTTAAGAACAGGTCGCAATCACGAACACTGCTTCAAAGTTTCAACAAAGCACATAAGAATATCGGCTTCACGTCAGAGCACGAGAAAGATGATCGTCTGCCTTTCCTAGATGTACTATTAAAGAAAGAAACTGATGGTAAATTAAACAGAACAATTTACCATAAACCAACATGGTCTGCACAGTATTTGCATTACAGCAGTTTTGTGCCGTTTCAATATAAATTATCAACAGTTCGTGGCTGCTTTTCAAGAATTGACAGGTTGGTTAGTCAAGATTCAAAAGAAAACGAATATAATAAAGCAATTAACGATTTAATGTCTAATGGCTATCCTAGACAATTAATTGAATCAATTATTAAAAGGGGAATTAAACAGAAACAGACGTATTACGGACCAGAAAAGAAAACAGTCTACCTGAACATCCCATTTAAGGGGGATGCAGTTTCCCGAATGGCACAAAAGAAAGTTGAAGCAGCATTAACACGCACATTTAATGCAGCTAAACTACGAGTGTTATTTAGGGTAACACACTTGCCTTTACCAGCAATCAAAGAGAAACAGCCGTTAATGTCGACATCAAATATTATTTACCAATATACATGCGCAAGTTGTCGATCAACTTACGTAGGCCGATCGACCAGACGGTTAATTACTCGAATGAGAGAACATTGTAACTTAAACGCCTGTTTTAAATCAAATGGTGAATACAGGTCTGCAATTGCGCAACACATCGTTGAAACACCGCACTTACTCTCAAGAGAGAACATTGTAATTTAAACGCCTGTCTTAAATCAAATGGTGAATACACGTCTTCAATTGCGCAACACATCGTTCAAACATCGCACTTCACTCATCACATTCACTATAAATTTGGAGTTTCCCCTCTATGCAAACGAAATAACCTGCAATATTCTGCTGGGTCATGACTGACTTCTCGTCCATTTGTTCGGATATTGCTTATGAAACTCATTATATGAATTGAGCTTCCTTCATAAAAAAATCAATTCGCATAGGATCATGGTCAAATACTGATTTCAGGTAGGTTTATTGTGCATACCGACACTTTGTCCATCGTTTCTGACATCTATTTTCAAATCCCTTTTACATGTTGAGTTTCCTTCTTGTGCAAACGAACTTGTATTCAAGGTGAGAATATTTTTATAGAAACAATTTTGACCTTGGTAAATATTAAATCCGTCGCGTGGATATTTAATTTTATCTGTGAAATTAATTGATGCTTACCCGTTTTAATCTACACCATCGTCAGAAACTGAGATGATGAAGATGAGCGTATTATGATTACACAGTTTAAATCACGCTATTGCTACAAAGAGTTTGATCATTCCATATGCCATTAGAAACTATCGCTTTTTCATCTTTACAGTGAAAATTGCTGGAATAGCTTCGTCTTCAAGAGTAAATAAAACGAAATCCTCATTTTAGATTTAGTTGCTATATATCATATATCAGTTATAGAAATAATCTCGTTAACATATATATATATATAATTCGATGTTCATTTGTAGGTACTTGAGCAGAATATGAGAAGGAACCGTTATGTTATCTCATAAACCTTCGTTTTCTTTATGTAATTAGAAGGGGTTCAATGAATTTCGTTCAAGCTCGCATTCCAAACGAACATATTAATATGCCTTAAAGAAAAAATCCAAACATAATATTGAAACTGAGAACAGCTATATTACGTCGACAGATAATTAAAATCTTGCATTAGCTACATTGCAGTCACAATTATCCAACATGCTGATTTTGCAAGCCCAAATCTGTCCTCAGTATGTTAACTGCCAACGCTTCATTAATTTCTGATTCACTTATGTGCTTGCATTGCTGTATCCTGTTTTAAAAGTCAAGTTTCGAGTTTGAATTAAATATTAATCTCAGTGTTTATAACCCGTCCAAAATAATAAAAAAGCTACCGACAGTAATACGCGATGCCGAATTTTGACCTAACATGCTTATAATCACACTACGACAGAAAACTGACTAAAGGGGATCAAACCGTAATCTGTTTAAATAGTATTTGTTGCGGAGAATTAATATATATGCAAGTATGTAATAGGTGTTCCGAACCTAGTAACAAATTAGTTCAGTTGTGACCAGAAGGATACACCAAAGGCAGCATGAACGGAAAGTATAATCTCATGCACATTCGTTTCGTGCTTACTGGCGACTCATCAGTAGGAGCCGGTATTACGCCCTTTAACCACTATATATTTGGTCAAGAATGTGGAATAATAGGACGGTACAATCTCCTAGACGAATGTGTAAACCTGCAATAGTGAAGCTAACATCATATAAAGTCTACGACAATGCGACTTCAACGCTAACTCACACTATATAATATATATACCGAGTCTGTAAAGGATACTAACACTATGGCTATTGTGTTAGTAACCGATACCAACATTATTGTACCGAAAAGGTACATGGTACTAACACTATGGTTTCCGAGTCGGAACATGGTACCAACATGATGGATATCAATTTATGCTATATTTCACCGAAATTGAGAATTACAACAATTTCTGAACACCTGTTACTCCAGTAAATCCATACACCCTGGCCTTGATCGATATCAGTTATCACATTTCGCGGTAAGCATGACATCATTCAATTCAATATATAACAGTTAAATACTGTTTGTTGCGGAGAACTAATATATATGCAAGTATGTATTAGGTGTTGCGAACCTAGTAACAAATTAGTTCTGTTGTGACCAGAAGGATAAACCAAAGGCAGCATGAACGGAAGGTATAATCTCATGCATATTAGTTTCGTGCTTAATGATGTCATGCTTACCATGAAATGTGATAACTGATATCGATCAAGGCCAGAGTGTATGGATTTACTGGAGAAACAGGTGTTCAGAAATTTTTGTTATTCTCAATTTCGTTGAACTTTAGCATAAATTGATATCCATCATGTTGGTACCATGTTCCGACTCGGAAACCATGTTGGTTTATCCTTCTGGTCACAACTGAACTAATTTATTACTAGGTTCGCAACACCTTATACATACTCGGAAACTGTTTCTTTACAATAATAACTATTTCAGATGCAGTGCATTTAAATACACAAACTACTAATTAAAAGAAAGGTTTTTGCGCGGGCGGTGCTCATAATTACCTTAATCAAGGTTGCGATGTTGATATAAATACCAGAACTACTATGTACATATATTTGTCGGTATAAACTAAGATATTTATAGTGTGGAAAAAGCGATTCATCCAGTAGACCGGTTTCTACCTTATTGGGAACCCATCATATTCTGTCCAGAATTTGCCACGGATAGGGCTCGAATCTGGGCACGTCTGCTTCGGAATCTGGTGCTTTAACCACTGAGCCACCCTAGTCCACATAAGAGTTATTTTAACTAAGTAGAAAGAGTTAGTGTACACCTGAAAATTGTGTATCGTGTACGGCATGCTGGCTTGGTAGTTAAAGCACCAGATTCCAAAGCAGACGTACCCAGGTTCGAGACATTTCCATGGCCAAATTATGGACAGTACGAGATGAATTCCCAATAAGGGCGAAATCGATCATTTGAATGAATCGCCTTATCTACACTATACAACGCTTAGCTTATACTGACAAATGTATGTACAAGAGGGTCAGTTTATTTATATCAAGATGACAACCTTGATTGAATACATAAACTACTAGTCAATTACGAAAAATTGGAAATATTTTGCTGTCCAAATCCGACTTAAAGTAAAGTCGGTTGTAGTTTTAACTACATTCGCAGTTAAATAAATCGATCAAGTCATCTATCTGAATGTGTTCAAATTGTCTATGAGTCATAATTCAAATATTCATGAATAGAATAAAAAATAAATTTTATTTTGAACGACTTTATAGGTTGAACGTGAAGCCGAGACGAAGTGCTATTTATTTACTATTATAACTATGCAATTTTTCTGATACTCATGCATCACAGTTGTATTCTTATTAAACTTCCTTACGGTTACTTCGATTGAAGTGAAGCTTTGAGTTGACCGTTTATATGAAGTTACACTTGACTTTTGAAAGAAAATGAAATGACATACAAAATTTAATGACGTAATATAACACAAAATCTGTATCATTTTTAGGAAAGGTTTTGATAATCAAACGTATTCTGGAACTACAGAGCCTATTAATGTAAATTAGCTTCAATTCTATTTCTTGGAAATTTTTAGTACAACTTGGTTTTGAAGTTTAAAGTTGAATGCATTAAATTATAATTAATTCAAACTTTGTCAGAACAAGTAAGGCGTAATATGCTGATTAAGGTGTGGCTAAAGCAAAATGGTTTAGATGAATAAGTCTATTCCGTATACATTACTAAGACTTTACACTTAAATTAACCACACATTTTCTTCGGATACTTATGAAATATAATAACAGAAATTAAAAAGCAATTTATGAAGCTCTTTTTGATTAACGCGTTGTAAAAATAATTTTGTAACTAAGAGTGTGTGTCATCATTTTGGTCTTATTTCCGGCATTTTGAAATGTTCGTGCAAGTTGTCATAAAACAAGGCACATACTCTGCGAAATCTATGCAGTCACCTCAACACAAATTTTCTTTGAATTAAATTTATTTTTTAGCTTCAAACCTAATATGAAATCCCAAATTTACTATAGAGATGAAAGTATATATGTCTGGGAGAATATTTAAATCAAATAAATTTATACAATGGAACATGAAGTAATGATTCATCCAAATTAATGAAGTAAAAATTACATTTAAAATAATTATGTAAAATATAATATTAAGTTTTATATATATATATATATATATATATATATATATTAATTCTCAATAACAATAATAAAAATAAATGTGTACAACGGAGGATGCTTTGAGTGATAATTGTAAAAATCGCGAAACAATTCGGAAACATGATTACGTAAAAAAGAATGAAAACAAGGACAAGCAACTTCTTATTAGTAAAAATAGATAATAGAGCAAGAGAATATATACTGTTTTTAAAAAAATAAGTCACTTAATATATGAGATTCTTCTTGTCGTTTGTTGCACACTCATTTATCCAGCATCTTTGCTTTACTATGAAAATCTATTTTTATGAACAGAATTCAAAACATCATTAAGATCACATGATTTCCAAGTTCAGTATATTTTATCAATAATTCATGGCGTTGAAGGAACTTCTTAGTTGCGAATCTGGATTAATTGAAATTACCTGATCTGCGTTTTGACTAACGCAGCTTTCATTGTTCCAGTAATTTTCTTTTGCATTATATTTCGATCTACTTTACCGTAGATCTTCATCAGATGCATTTCACGAAAAAATGAAGCAAAAAGGGCGCAATACCGGCTCCAACTGATGAGTCGCCAGTAAGCACGAAACGAATGTGCATGAGATTATACTTTCCGTTCATGCTGCCTTTGGTTTATCCTTCTGGTCACAACTGAACTAATTTGTTACTAGGTTCGCAACACCTAATACATACTTGCATATATATTAGTTCTTCGCAACAAACAGTATTTAACTGTAATATATTGAATTGAATGATGTCATGCTTACCGCGAAATGTGATAACTGATATCGATCAAGGCCAGAGTGTATGGATTTACTGGAGTAACAGGTGTTCAGAAATTGTTGTAATTCTCAATTTCGGTGAACTTTAGCATAAATTGATATCCATCAGGTTGGTATCATGTACCGACTCGGTAACCATAGTGTTAGTACCATGTACCTTTTCGGTACAATAATGTTAGTATCGGTTACTAACACAATAGCCATAGTGTTAGTATCCTTTACAGAATCGGTATATATATTATATAGTGTGAGTTTATCCTTCTGAACACAACTGAACTATTTTGTTACTGAGTGTTATATTACTTTTAGATCAATCCATATATATTTTGGTTAATTTGGGACGAGAATTTTTAAGCACTCAGAATAATTGTGTATTCGACCATTAGGAAGCTTATTCTGTAAATTCGAAAATCTTATTTTAAATAGATTCGGCACCAAGCTTCATCCCTGTGACTTTCCAGTTGTCACTTCGTGTAGCCTGTATCTTATATTAATAACTTGATTAATCAGTTTTATTTTAGATAAAACAGAAATATGAAATTTTGACATATTTGGCTCAATATGTATTGAGCTAATTGCCTTCATAATGGCAAATAAAAACTTCAGCGCATCCATATTCGTCTCATCCAGCGTTACGGCATACTTCTACATGGATAAAATTTTCGTAACTTTTTATCGATTTATCATAAAACTATATTGGCATGAATCAAAGTTTGCTGTCAAATTATTTTCTAAATGATCTGGTATTAAACGCTCATTTATCATAAAAATGAAAGCTTAGTCGCGATTAGCTTATAATCAGTGGCATTTATTGGTCTTCTAACTGTAGCCATAGACTTGACGACTTCTATTAGAATACCAATTTGTATTTTACCATCCTCCAATATTTTGTTCTAAAGCCCAAAGAGCGGATTCAAAAATGTTAATTGCAACTAAAGTAATTTATCAATCAATTTATGATAGTTCTAAATTTTAAATTACCTTTTAATATTATTTCCATTGATATGACACAGTTAATACTGTCTTGTGATTACAATTTGTCAGGAAGATCAGGAACATCGATCATACGGCTTTTGTTTGGTGCATTAAAAGAATAAATTAACAAATATTAACTCTAATTCTCAGACGGTAAAATCAGTTATAATTTCTCCTTGTATTGACTATAACCATTCAGAAACTCACTTCCTGAACTATGATTGAAATTAAGCATAGACAATATAATCTTTTTTGAATTTTGAAGGGTCACATGTAGTAATGAACTAATTTCATTATCAATCAAATCTGACCGCTTTCAATACAGTTAATTAAACTGACAATAATATAACGTTTGATTCATAATAAACCTTATCCTACAACCATTTTATCTATATAATATCTTTAAATTACAGGTTTGAAATAAATTATGTAGTGACGTAGATACCCAAGAAACAGAATTTCTAATGATTCTTAAAATCAAGTTTGCGAGCTTGAAGTAAACACCAATACCATTGTATTTAACCAGTCGTTGAACAACATAACAAAACTACTGCCAGTCGCAACGCAATGTGGTTTGATCCTCGATAGTGAGTTTGCCGACGTACTCTGATGATGATCATGGAAGGTCGAAACGTGTCAGTGCGTTGTGACTGGTGGTAATTCTGGTATGGTGTTCGACGACTGGTTAAATACAATGGGATTGGTATTTACTTCAAGCTCGTAAACTTGATTTAAAGAACTGTTACCACCACCCGCGCAATCAATTATTGTTTAATTGTATTGTCTTTATATATTTGTGTGGCGAAAGCCACAAACAGCTAATTTGTGCAGCCGACATTTCCAGTCACGTACAATGTATGCAAGATTACTAGAATTGAAAGCCGAAAATCTAATTTTGCTTTCCAGATATATGCATTGTGATATCATCCTCACTGGTCAGTTTGCCGTCGTACTCTGATGATGATCACGGAAGTTCTAAATGCCGTAGCACGTGTGAGGAATGGTAGCTTTGCTATGTTGTTCAACGACTGGTTAAATACAATGGGTTTGGTGTCCACTTAAATCTCGCAAACTTGTATTAAAATTTGCTAACATCACTCGCGCAACCAATGATTGTTTACATTATAACCTTGTCAGTCTAAAATAAACTTTGAGGTCTTTATGAATTGTGCATAATCTAGTATGATCGAATACGTTGGTCAATAAATGCGGAAAAAATAATTTAATCAATTTGGATCGACACAAAGTCAATTAAAGTTTTCATCACTCTATAATGTGACAATATTGCATAGAAGGAAGATTGTGTTTACATTATAACCCTGTCAGTCTAAAATAAATTTTGAGGTCCTTATGAATTGTGCATCATCAAGTATGGACGTATACGAAGGACAATAAATGCAGATAAAAGCATTTAATCAATTTGGATCGACAAAAAGCCAGTTAAAGTTTTCATCACTCTATAATATGACAATATTGCATGGAAGGAAACTTTTGCAATAGATTAAGACTCGCCAACCTTGCTTATTCAGCAATCTCTCTTTACGGAACATGATGAAACCTGGCGTAACAAGTCATTACGCTCAAGATCTTTTTGAAACCATTTTTCTACAGAAATTATAAAGTCAAACACATTGTACGTTACCAAGTTTGTAAAAAGAAGTTTTTTGCTTTTCATACTTTTAAAGTTAGCATCAACCACCAGCTAAATATTTAAACACTTATCTACGCGAATTTTGTGTTATTAAGGCAACCAATATGATGTCCTTCGAGCCTGTTTTTTTAGTTACTATCGCTACCCTTCTCTTTTCCTCCGTGATGATGACGCTCAACAAAAAAATTCCCTAGAGTTCACAATTTTTCAATAGATTGACAAAATCCAACTCGAAGAAGTTATGAAGATGTTTTCAGAATTTGGAAAACTTGTGTGATGCCGTATTCTATTCAATGTATTACCGTTTGTATATTATTATGCTTCTCTTCGTCATATATGTAAATATATACAAATTTACATTGATTTATTTTTCAATTAATAAAATTTTTTCACAAAACAAAGGCAAATTTGCACTGTTTAAATAAAATTAGAAGCACTAAATTATTTCAACTACTGCAGAAAAATTCCTTGTTCCTTCATTTGTAGCCTCATAGAAATGAAAACATTCCTTTCTTGTCCTTTTTCATGTTCTTATTGGTGCCGTCAAAATCGATGAAATAATTCAGTGTAAACCCATATCCTCTCGACACATTAACAGTCCTGGACGAAGTTCTAAATTAAATATTTTTAATAAATATGATTCCATTTCTTTGCCCCTCCTCATTGAGAATCCTTTATTATTAAATTTAGTATATATAGTTTAAATATCCAGTTACTTTAACGGCTGCGTAAATTTAAATGTTTGACGTCGTACTCTGATGATGATCATGGAAGGTCGAAATGCGTCAGTGCGTTGCGGCTGGCGGTAGTTTTGTTATGTTATTCGACGACTGGTTAAATACAATGGGATTGGTGTTTACTTCAAGCTCGCAAACTTGATTTAAAGAATTGTACCACCACTCGCGCAATCAATTATTGTTTAAATTGTATTGCCTATATATGTATATGTGGCGAAAGCTGCAAACAGTTTATGTTCGTGACTGCATAGAAATTGTGCAGCCGACATTTTCAGTCAAGTTCAATGTATGCGAGACTGCTAGAGGTGAGAGCCGCATATCTAAATTTGATTTTCATATATATTAAATGCGGTTTGATCCTCGATAGTCAGTTTGCCGTCGTACTCTGATGATGATCATGGAAGGTCGAAACGCATCAGTGCGTTGCGACTGGCGGTAGTTTTGTTATGTTGTTCAACGACTGGTTAAATACAATGAGATTGGTGTCTATTTCAAGCTCGAAAACTATAATTTAAAGAACAAACAAACTTGATTGTTGACACAAATGATGTAATTAGGCTGCAATAAAAATTACCTTTGTAGAAAGAGAGTGAAAACCAGAACGACGCTTAAGATATGACCGAATGAAGAGAGAAAAGATGAGATGTTAAGTACAGAGTATAGGTAACCTAAGCGTAATACAATAGCTATTCATATGCATTCGCCTAAATTAACCAGAGTTAAATGCATTTAAATATACTTTCAAAAATAAATAAATCATTATATATATACATATATTAAGTGTCAGTCAACAAAGTATACAACTATCCATTGCTTTCTGTCTATCTAAATATTCAAAACACCTAATATAATTTATGAAATTCACATGCATATATGTACAACTCATATATAAGTATGCATATGAAAAAATAACCATTAGCAACGGTGTGATTATATATATATATATATATATATATATATATATATATATCTTTGTACATCTTAGAATAAATATATACAGAAACACATAAATATCCTAGTTTAATACTGTTTGTTGTGGAGAACTAATATATATGCAAGTATGCATTAGATGTTGCAAACCTAGTAACAAATTAGTTCAGTTGTGACCAAGTTAACAAAGACAGCATAAACGGAAGAGTATAATCTCATACACATTCGTTTCGTGCTTACTGGCGACTCATCAGTAGGAGCCGGTATTACGCCCTTTAACCACTATATATTTTGGTCAAGAATGTGGAATAATAGGACGGTACAATCTCCTAGACGAATGTGTAAACCTGTAATAGTGAAGCTAACATCATCTAAAGTCAACGACAATGCGACTTCAACGCTAACTCACACTATATAATATATATACCGAGTCTGTAAAGGATACTAACACTATGGCTATTGTGTTAGTAACCGATACCAACATTATTGTACCGAAAAGGTACATGGTACTAACACTATGGTTACCGAGTCGGTACATGATACCAACCTGATGGATATCAATTTATGCTATAGTTAACCGAAATTGAAATATCTACTTTTATAATACGTATAGATATTGAATCATATATATATATATATATATATATATATATATATATATATATATATATATATATATAACATGTGAAACAGTGGGAATCAGGTGCCTCTAACCACATAACATATGCTCTATCAACAGCTATTTATTCGTTGCATCTCGGCGAATGCTTTCGCGGGTTATCGCTTTGCACTATCAGTTTCGCAAAGAACCAATTGTTCCCCATTTCCAAGTACGCATCTAGTTTGTCTTCTTATTGTCTGGGTGTGAATTCGTCTATTTCTTTCGACGACTTCAACATCGTTCATACTAACCACTGTAAATGAAGTACGATCAAATACTCGTTTATATGACAGTAGTATAAACGGGAAGAATCCACACACAGAAAATAAGTAGACAAACTCGACGCATACAAGGAAATCGAATCATTGCGGAACTGATAGTGCGAAGCGAAAAACCGCAATCGCAAATCGCTACGATTCAACATTTGAAGCTCGCACTGCCCACCTATACAAGAAATATATGACCTACAAATATGATGTCAATGTCGTCACACATTTCAGTCAGTAGAAATGGTAGAATATGCAGATTATTAGGTAAGTGGTATATACTTCTTTCTTTAATAAATGTTTAAAATTTAATGTTATACCAAGACGTCTTAGGATTAAGTTTTCATTCGCACTGGATAAATTAGGAAATACTCTTTAGCATGAGCTCTGTTTACAGTGAACAAAATATCGATTCTTATGCTAAATATACTTTAAATTTGAACTGATTAGAGATAACAAAAAAATAATATCTATTTTACTTGTGAAATTACATACGGACTTTAAATAATTTGAAGAGTTTACAGATAATGCGAGGGATAAAGAAATTATATATGTTAGACAGAGACATGAGAAGAAACTAGCTAACATGTGAATTCATTGCCCCATGAGAAAAAAGTAAATTGATTCTGTCATGTTTAAACGTTTTGTTAATTTATCTTCAATAGAAGTCAAGGAAAAGCTGAAATAAATTCTTAATCTTAGACTTAACACTTCAATCCCTATTAAATGTACACTTAAGGAGATAAATAGAAATACAGAAAATACTGCCGAGTTCTTCCCAGATAAAGATAAAACTAGGTTTGAATTAGATGGCCAGTCAATGAGACGAAGATTAAACCTTATTTCCAGTGGCTAGTATGAACGATGTTGAAGCCTTCGAAAGAAAGGGACGAATGCTCATACAGCCAATAAGAAGTCAAGTTCGATGCGTACTTGGAAATGAGGATCAATCGGATCTTTGCGAAAGCAAATCTCGGTGATTCAACATTTAAAGCTCGCACGCACAACTATTCAAGAAATATATTTATGTTGTATGATTATTTTATATATATGTATATAAATATACCTATATACTTTTTAAATTAATCTAATTATTTATTTATTATTATGATACTTATATACCATATATTATAAATATATATATATATATATATATATATATATATATATATATAAATTTAAGCAGTCATGTGAGATTAATAATGTCAATCTTAAATAATTTACCATGAATATAGTAAATATATCAGCATATTTATTTATTTATTTCTAAGCATTGTCTTTTATATCCATATATAAATCTGTGTACAATCTAGTAAATACTGATTCTGAGTAAAATAAGGATAGGAGCAAGTAATATTTTTTTCGTTCTAGGTCATTCTCAATAAGCTTATAATAGACGGTGACTCTTACTCAGATTAATAAATTACTCCAGTTCATCGTCTACCCGTTTTCTGACCCTAGGTAAGTCTTCATTAAATACTGGACCAATGATTTTTCTAACGATGTTATATTCATTACATCATTACCCGATTTTATTTCAATCGACATTCTGATTAGCCTAGTTACATAGTAGCGATTGCATAACGCGATACCTTTGCATCCATCGCAGTCTATTTCATGACATATTTCCCTAGAATGCCTAGCTAGATTTGATCATTGAATGAACCATTATCGCCTATATACCTGAGATTACCAACTTTCCAAGGTCTCGCATATACTCCTGATGTGTTGAGGGGTCTTTTGTATTCTTTTTGGCTAGTTATTTTATTTATTTATTTTTATCTGGGATGAACTGGGAAATCTTTTCTGTTTCTCTTTCTTAGGTACGTATTCGATAGGTATTTCATTGTTAAGTCCAAGATAAAGAATTTGTTTCTGGTGAGCTATAAGATTTATTTACGATAATTTAACCAAAAGTTTAGATTTAGCACATCATTTTTCTTGTTCCTTACAGGTTATCTCGGTTCTTCTTATGTCTCTGTCAAACTTTTATAATTCCCTATCCCGAGCATTATCTCTAAATTATTCTATGTATTTAAAATCCAACATGCGTAATTTCGCGAGCAATATAAATCGCATTATTTTTTTTATCTATAATAAGTTCAAATTTACGTTAATTTAGTTTATTAATCGATATTTCCATTAACTTTAAATATAGCTTATGCTTAAATGTATGTCCTAATTTATCCAAATCGAATTAAAGTTTAAACCTAAATCATTTCGGTATAACATTAAATTTTAAATATTTATTACGGAACGAAGTATTTTCCACTTGCCTAATAATCTGTATCTTCTTTATTTTTGTACTGAGTCATAAATGCGTCGACAATTTCATCCTTATTATGTGTTGGATATTTCTTTCTAATAAATTTGTCTTGATAACTGCTGATTTTTTGGCGTTGACATATTTCGGAAAAAAATTTTTTTAAATATTTTATAATGAATTGCATATCAATTTCTCAATTGACTATATCATTTACAGTGTAGAGCCAGATCTAATCCAACGCCAGCTAATTATTTTACGCACAAAGTTTTTTTTAATATGGCTTAATTAATAATCCTTATGAACGAATGAATTTTGCGGCACTGGATAGCCTCCATTCTAACATTTTAAGAAAGATTTTCGTAAACTATTTGGTGAATATGTGATTTAAAACAAATTTGAGTAAATATTACAAATATATCTGTTTACCTGATTACATTTTCATCATTTTCAAAATCATTTCGCAGGCTCGAGCCCTGTCCGAGGAAAATAATGAACAATACTTTCATAATTTCCAATAAGGGCTTCACCAGTCTTATTGATTATTAGTTTTTACTGAAATATATCTATTTATAAAACGATTGGTGTTAATAACAAGATTGCTACCTTGATTTTAATATATGTTATCACCAAACGTGTTAAAATAATCGTTTATTTATATAACTAGATCTCGTCTTCACAATAATTACAAATTTGGAGAACTATATAACTTTGATATATGCTATCAATACATCAGGGCTGTTTCAATAAAATTGAAAAACTTGTTAGTCCAAATTTAAAAGATACCTAGTTTAATTAAGCGTAACTTTATTCATTATCCAGTGGTTACCCTGAGCAATTGTAAAAGTGGAGTTCTAAAGTAACTGATGAATATTGACAAAGAAAATAAGAAAGTGTGCGAAAAATTTTATTACAATTAACGCTGTTTCTCTAATAACAAAGGGGGAAATTCATACACCCTCATTATACGCATTTAAAGAAGATAAGTTGGTCATATAATACCAGATACCGCATTTGCTTTTACCAGTAAATAAAGATATTCTGCTGATAAATTTGTTCTCAGGTATAATTTACTAAATGAAATGCTTAAATTTATGATGAAATTACTAAGACCGATCGACCAAAATTTTTCATAATCAAAGTGAATTACCATTATTATTGAATATGTTGCAAGAAATCAAATGAAATATTACGAGTCAGCTATTACACAAAATTTTATTTAAGCCTCGCGCACTCTAATTCCAGTTCAGTCAATCGTTTTTTTCTATTCCAAATGACATATATTAGTTCATTTTTAGATATATGAAAAGAGAAGGAGGCATATTTCTCATATTTGACATAAATTCTGTTTATTCGTACACGAGTGCATGGTACCATGAATTAAACACGTGTTGGTACAGTCCCTTTCAATATTTCCTTCTTTACCCGTAACATTTTTATTGCTGTGTTTGATGCAAATAGTTAAATAAATACTTTTAATGAGCAAGTTAAACATTCCTTGCTTTTCTTGTCTCTTTCTTAATAATCCGTTAGTCTTGTTTTATGTTACCTTTTGGAATAAATCAATTTTATAGCAAAATAAAATATTCGATTCAAATGAATTCATAAAGTATCTGTTCTCGTTTATTTTTGCACACCTGTTCTATTCTGCAAATTTCAGAAGAGAATAATTATTCACATTAATGATTTTTTTCCTACCCAAATTTCTATACGCAATCTAGAGATGTTTTAGAAGCTTAACTTCTATTCAATAAACATTGTCTTGTAAAAGAATTTATAAATCATATATTTGATGTCGATATACTGTCGGAACATCATTAATACCGACAGGTTAAAAATATAATATTTAATAATATTTACAAAATGACATACCAGATAATACTTCTTGTCCAATTAAACATATTGATGTATATTATTAAAACGTTTATATTTTGGCATTTGTTTTCATTAAGAGATCAATCGCCATTTGCTCATATTCACCTTACCAAGTGTATTATTTGCAGATTATATTACAGTTTACACGTTATACCCGAAATATCAAAGGCCTGAATGGCCCGCTGCTTATAGATCATTAAATAAAATTTATAGCCAATTATTTTATACATCTATATATATACGTCTTAAGGTTAACATGTTTTGCGTTTTTCATCTACACTGAGATGTTGGTCATTTCATTACAATACCGCAAACTACAAAATGTTTCGTATGATAAGGTTAATTCTAACATTGTTAACAGTCTATGTTAGTTAGTTTGCACAAATAAACTTTTTCTATTATAAAAATAGTACCGCAAAGAGTGTTAATATCATTTTGAAATAATCTGCAATTCATATGGTAAGAATAAATTTGGTTGAAAAAATCTAAATTGTTTCATTTCCTTTTTCCCTGCGATTTTTCGATCTAGATCTTGTGCATTTTGTTTAATTTATTAGTTAAATGTTAACCAATCCACACCATACAATTAACTTTTTTTTAATTTTATGAGATCGTTGACGGCACAGATTAAATATCGACAAATATATTTGAATCATTGAAAAGTGTATGAATGTGGACGTTTTAGTCGTGTAAAAGCGACAACTAAAGGGCTGCAGGCCCGGTGGGGATCGAAACAAGCTATTAAACGTTTTAATAGAAGAAAAAACACTTTTCTTTCAGACAAATATTTGCATCTTTGCAGTGAAACCGAGCTTGAAAATTAGGGTTACAGTCGCTGCTAACTTTCGTCTGACCTTCAGTCATATCTCGAGTATTTTAACCTAGCACATACTGCTATCCGTCTCCGTGAGATGCATTTTTCATTTTCTAGGCTACTTCATGTAAGGAAAAAGCTACATAGTCGTTGAGATAGCAGTTTTAATGTATTTTGCTATTCGCAAAATATGATAATGGTGAAAATGTAAACAGAATTGTGCAAAACGCCATTGGAAAATGTTATCATAACCATTTGTTGCCGTTTTATTCAAACAAAAGTTTATTTCGAAAATACATGATTTTCCACAAGCTAATCATTTTTCTTCTTTATGCCAATTTGCCGTAGCTTTATGAGAGAATATAGCATACAAGGAACTCTTAAGGCAACCTTAATAAAGACATTTTACTTTGCACAACATAAAATTTGTTTTCGGGTGTTGCTAAAACTAGCCGCATTTCGGATATGTATCTCCTTCAATTTTACAATGTTGCGTTTGTCCCCTACATTCTCGTTTAGCACATAGTTTTAGATAAATAAGTAAACTTTAAAAATGAATTATTAGAGAAGCCATCATTAATTTAGCAATCGATAGTTTAAAATAAATACAGTCTTTGGGTAAAATTAATTTTATTAAACTAAGCTATATTAAATCCTGTCAAAACAACAATTGGTAGACTAATTAACTGCATATTAGAAAATCAAATAGGTATGTTTTTTGCCACCCATTATCTTGGTAAACCAATGGATATAATGAAATTTATTTATTTTATATATTATTGGTTGCTGCGAGATAATATTAGTGAATTAACTTTGATGGCACGTCTTAAATTGCAACAGGTTATTTTTTAAACAAGAAAGGGTTTACGTAGATAAGACCGAATAATTTGTTTAATGCGTCATTTGATCGAAACATGTTTTTCTATTTGTACTGCCTTGTTACTAGGCCTGTCATAGCTAATAAATAAATGCAAATGTCATATTTCTCCACAACGTGTTAAATTGCATAATTTTGGGATAACCGCAAAAGGTGAATTGCTGTTTTAAATTGAGATCAAATTAAAATTGTATTTTGAAATAGCAGGTCTTCGGAATTTTTTGGTTAAATTCATCCCGTCAACAACAGAATTATGTTGGCAGCATTATGCAAGGATTTATATTTTAGATATAGAGAGTTAGCTTATAAGTCGCAATGATAACGTCCTTATTGAATGTTCTCTCTAATACTGTACTAAGATTTATATGTAAAGGAGATCGTATTGCACAACTGGCATATTTTACTTAATAAATTTTTAATTGGTGGAAAATATTATATAAATTAAGTATGCGCGCATGATATAAGCACCAATCCTATTTGATAAACACACATATTCCAGCGTAAATTAAGCATAGCTCAATGTAAAAATGGAAATTCAACCAGTAGACCAGTATCACCATTATTAGAACACTTCAAGTACTGTCCTGAATTTTGAGAGTACAACAATGCTATCTGCACCTATGCATTGTTGCCAATGGGACAAATTAGACCTTCCAATGAATGCGACACAGAAGAAAAAATACGAAGGGGCAGTAATACCTGAAATTTACAACGAAGCCAAATCCTGGTCAAAATTCAATCCACCAATACAAGGGAAACCAATTTTCAAACAAAATTTTGTAATACAAAGTGAATAACAACTTACATTTTCTGCTTTGCTTTACTTTTAGATAAAACTTAGTTGGCGTCTCTTAAGAACGGAATTTCGATCTGACTTCGACCGATCACTCATCATATGCTACTTGCAGAGCATTGGTGTTTAAAATATTTTGGTCTCGCAGCTCACAGTTCTGCTTAAAAGCTTCATTCATTATAGTCATTAAATTGGGCTACCGTGATTGTACAATGAAGCCCATTCTTTGCAAGACTGCAAGTGGTGAGCCTCACATGTCTAATTAATCATATGGCTGTCGTGCATTGATGATCAAAGTAGATGATCGAAATGCGCCAATTTGTGAAACCAGTTATTCATATTATTTTCTATTAACTTATTATTTTTTACAAGGATGAAATTTTGGTTGCATTAAACCTATCAAATTCCCTATTAATTTGCCCTTCTTCCGAATATTACCTGGTGCCTTATGCAACGACTTTTTCTGTTACCAGATATATTTACACATCCCATATTTTAAATAATAGTACTGCAACCGAAAACCAAAAAAAGCAAAAGAAAAGCATCGATAGATAATAAGCATTATGGAATTCTACCATTTTATATTAATCGATTGAAATATCTATACAGCGAGTAAAAGAAACTCTCTATTATAATTTTTAAATTTTCTATCGATATACCACGATTTTATACTTCTTACTAATATTTATTCCTCTTGGTTACCATTAATAAAACTTCAGTCTCCACGCGAACTTTCGCATCTTTATTTAGCTAACCTTTAAATGCAGTACATTATTGATCATTTTAATATATTTTTCTCAGAATGTCTAAATAAAATTGTCATCCAGGTACTCAACATTCGCTTGACGGGACGCAAAATTAATTGAAGTATTCTTTAAAATTGAATACCCTGATTTAATCTTTCTCCTAAGTCTACTATCGTTTCCGGATAGATCCTGAGAACAATGTAATTAATGTGATAATTAACTGATAAATAATGTTTATAAAATAAACTTGATAAGCATAATTTTGGTTTAGGACTGTGTAAATAAATAAATGATTCCGGCATAATATTTTATCAGATAATGTTAATCCACTAATGACGTATTTGTGTCTTGTAAATTTATATGTTGTCTTCATCAGAAATTTGTTTCTCAGTGTACGCTTGATCAAGATTCAGGATCTTCTGATTGGTTTCATGCAAGATTGACTTGTATCGCAATTTAAAATCCAATCAGGTAGATCATGTCTAGTTACTCAACAAAATTGCATGCGGCTTTGTCTATTTTCCGATAGAAAACTTGGGAGAAATCTAATTGTCAAGCAGTTTAACCAACTGAGTCGATTATAAAACTTTATTTTTTGCGCGAAGAGTTTAAAAGCAAATGACAGTAACTATAAAAACGTTTTTCTTTTAATTTTAACTTAAAATATATTATAACACACCAAACACGTTTAGAGTTAAGTCGATCATGATAATTACTTATTGATTGTTTTATCGATTTTGCGCTTCATTTTGCTCTTAACGGCTACTCCCTGTAAAATCTTTTTTCTTTCAACCAGCCCGACAAATAATATAAACAGGTTATATAGCGTCAATTTTAAAGTCAATTCAATTAAATAATAATTGATTGCGCGGGTGCTCGTAACAATTCTTTACGTCAAGTTTTCGAACTTAAAATAAATAGCAATCCCATTGTATTTAATCAGTCGTTAAATAACATAGCAAAACTAACATCAGTCAAACGTACTTACGCGTTCCGAACTTCCACAATCATCATCAAACTATGCCGATAAACTGACTAGCGAGGATCAAATAGCAATACATGCACATGGAAAGCAAAATAATATATGGACTCTCAATACAAGTTGTCTCGCTTATATTGTTCTTGACTGGAAATTTCGGCTGCACAATGTCTTTTCAGTCACAAACATTAACGTATTTGCAGCGTTTTACGCATATATATAGTTAATACAATAAAACAATCTCTGATTGCACGGGCGGTTGTAACAATTCGTTTAATCAAGTCTGCAAGCCGGAAGTACACACCAATAACATTATATTTAACCAGTGGTTTATATGGTGATTTGACTTACTGCTAGCTTCGCCGCAGCTCGTCTAGGCTTATCTGGCCTCTCATTTTCTCATGATTAGTTTTTTAGCGATCTATTCTTATGGAACATAAAAATATGTTTAGAAACTTTTCGATGTTCTCTAACATTGCTTTATGTAGCACAAGAAATAAAATCAATTGGTCTTATTTAATTTATCTTAAATTAAATATATCGATTAATATATTAAGGACGCTTTCTGTGAAACACTTAATATCTTAAAATTGGAATCATATTCCCTGAGAATTTGTATCCTATTTAAAATTTAATTTAAATTTGGATTTTCTTTATTATTAACAATCGTGCAATCATGCATATTGCAAATCTTTCGGATTTTATTTCCTCATTTATATGTTTTCAATTATAGTAGCCTGTTGATTTCAACATATTTCACTGATCTCATTGGCAATTTATTTTCTCATTGTTCTGTTGAAATAATATCTGTTCTACGCGCCTGTGAGACCTAGAAAAGTTGAGTAATATTGAAGCAAGTATGAATTAGAACGAATAAATGCTAGAAAATAATTGCCTTAAACTGTCCAGAATAATTTTAAAAGAAACATGTTGCGCGACAGGGAATAGATAATTTACCTGATTTTCGGATTGCGTACCGAAATGTTTGAATCCACTGTCATCATGATTTTTCCAGATATTTCGATTTCCTGGTACGGAAATCTTTTTCAATGCTGACATACTGATTGTCAACTTAGTGGGTGATGTGTCTGCCATTGAAAAAAGATTTCCGTACCCAGAAATCGAAATATCTGGAAAAATAAATCGTGAAGACAATGGATGCAAACATTTCGGTACGCAATCCGAAAATCAGGTAAATTGTCCATAATAATTGTCAGCCAACGACATTTTCACATTAGCAGCGGGTTTAATTTACAACAATGAAGATCATGGCTAAAAAAGATAATTTCTAATAAATACATATAATTTTTCTTGACTTTTTTAGGTTAATTCCTTTTCAAATTTTGGTCTAAAAACTGAAATGAAAAACAATAAATTTTCAATTTATTATTCCGCGCAGAAATAACGACCAATTCAAGAGCTTCATAAAAAAGCACATACCTTGACACATTCGGCGTTTATTCCATTGTACAGGAATCGCTGAACATTAGTGATCTCATATTAATGCCGTTTAGAAACAATGGCTCATAGCTAAACGGACATTGGTTGCACGAATGGTGATAACAATTATTATAATCAAGGTTGCGGTCTTGATATAAACACCTGACCCATTAATTACTTACATGTGTAAGTATAAACTAAGAATTGTATAGTGTAGAATAGTCAATTCATCCAGTAGGCCGGTTTCGTCCTTATTGGGAACTCATCATGTACTCAGGTGCTTATATCAAGACTGCAACCTTGATTATAATAATGGCTCATAGCCTCCGTTAGCAGAATTGTCACATTTACATAATCTAGGCATTTACTAGTGAAATTTGGCGCACGGAATTCATTACATGTAATAAATTAAAGATGAAAGATACACGAAAATCTAAACATAGATAGACTGACTGTACAGAAATGCATCAGTATTTAAGCATTTATATTTCACTACCGCATAACCAGAAAAGTATTTATTCTTTAAATCAAGTTTGCGAGCTTGAAGCAAACACCAATCCCATTGTATTTAACCAGTCGTCGAACAACATAACAAAACTGGTTAAATACAATGGGTTTGGTGTTTATTTCAAGCTCGCAAACTTGATTTAATGAATTGTTAACACCACCCGCTCAATCAATTATTGTTTAAATCTTTATTTTTATGTGTGGCCAAACACTAGTTAGGCTAAATTCTATACACCTTAAAACTATCAGTTTAATAGGTCTTCCAGTTTTTATTTAAATACATCTCTCATTTTATCCGTGTATTCTTCCGGACAGTAAACCGTACCTTTAATGTTGTCTCATACATTCTTAGTCTTCTACAGAGAACGACTTTAATCTAACTACAGAGATCTAGTTCATAAACAAAATGGCAACTACAGCAGAATTGGTTTTAGATTCACCTTTGCAACAAAGCTTAGATGAGTAGGAATGTAGAAGTTTAAATTACATGGGAAAAAAATTAAAAATTAAGATTAAGGAATTTCAACGAAGAATTATTCATTGCTTCACCCAACATTCAAGGTATACGAACTCAAAACGAAACTCTCAAGTAGACGTATGGATGCCTGAGGCGATGTAAGTAGTGTAAACTTCTTACCTTGAGCAACAAGCTTGGTCTTACGCGAAGTCTATAACATAATTAAAGCGCCATTTTGTGCGCGGGTGTTAGTAATGCTTAAAATCAAGTTCGAGAACTAGATATAAGCACCAATCCACAGTATCTAACCAATGGCATCGCAAAACAAATCCAATCATTATCACCTCCCGCGCAATCAATAATTGTATATTTAGATAACTTATATCAATGTTGCAAAACCCGCAAAAATGTTGGGGTTCGTGACTACATAGAAATATGGCAGCCGATAATTTTAATCAAGTACAATGTATGCAAGTCTACTAGGCGTGAGAGCCTCATATATAATTGTGCTTTTTTATATAGGCATTGCGATGTGATTCTCATAAAGAAGTTTTCCGTGTTGCTCTGAAGTTGAACGTAGAATAATTTTATTCATCAATACGTGTGAATGATGATAGCATTGTTTTTTGTGCGATTGGTCAAAATAATGGGAATGTGTGTTTATATCTATTTCACAAACTAATATTTGTAAATAATTGATATCACAGCACGCGCATTCAGAGATAGTTTAATTATATTACTTATATAACTTAATCTTCTTGACTGCATAGGAATTGTGCAAGCGGCTATTCCAATGAAGTAAAATGTACTTGAGACTAACAGAGGTGAGAGTCGCGTATCTAATATTGCTTTCCTCATAAATAAACTGCGGTTTGATACTCGTTAATCACTTTGCTTCCGTGCTCTGTAGATGGTCATGGATGTTTCAAACGTGGCAGTACACTTGACTGACGGTTTGTTTCTTTTTTCCGTATGACTGGTTAAGTACAATTGAATTGATGTTTATATTAAGTTCGCAAACTTGATTTAAAGAGTCCCGAACACGCTGCAGACCAATATAACACCGATTAAATGACATTTCCAGTCAGGTTCAATGTATGCGAGGCTGATAGAGGTGAGAGCCGCATATCTATATTTGATTTCCATATATATTCAATGCGGTTTGATCCTCGCTAGTCAGTTTGCCGTCGTACTCTGATGATGATCATGGAAGGTCGAAACGCGTCAGTGCGATGCGGCTGGCGGTAGTTTTATTATGTTGTTCGACGACTGGTTAAATACAATGGAATTTGGTGCCTACTTCAAGCTCGCAAACTTGATTTAAAGGATTAAATGACCTATCAAGCTTTTATTTTAAAAGCACTAACCGAGTAGCACACAACACGAAATATTTGAGTTAGTAGACTTCGAAGCTAATAAATCATTTATTTTGCCAGATTTTTAAACGATGAGCGTTATGTTCATTTTTTTCAGATGTATCTGAATTTGGCAGCCCTTACTTCCTCTCAAATAGCAAAATTAGACCATTTAAAAGTTTGCCTTTCAGGGCAGCATTAATAAAATTAAATATCGCAAGCAAGGGTCCCCTGGATTGAAGTTAATGAATCATAGTAATAATTACTGTTAAACTAACAGTGCTTTATTGTACTTCTGAACCGTGTTTTTTTCAGTCAAATGGTATACTGTCACGAAGTGATTCTTTACAATACATAAAATCTGATAGAGGGGATTTTTGGATGATATGTGTCTTAATGTTATAAAATTAAAGCATTAAAAAATCTACCTGACAAATTCAGTCCGATTTCGCAGTCCAAGGAAATGCCTATTCAATTAGATATTGCGCAGTTTCTATTGAGATTAAAAAATGTCGAAGAAAACCCACCGCGTAGCACTAAAAATAGTTTTAATTTACTATCGTTAAATAAGCTTCACATGTAGAATTAGAAGACGGACAGATATCAATTTTTAAGCAAACCCTTATTTTGAAAATATATTTCGTTGTTAGAAGCAGAAAGGGAATTATACGTCGGTAGGAAAGATGTCGCCATAAAACATTATTTTTAATTCAATGCACTAATTAGATAATTATATCCTATTAGCATGGTGAAATAAACTAACTTATAATAAAGTTAAATCCATGTGTACAATATTTTAAAGTCTTCATTTTTTTCTTCTGTTAGAGAAGACTTAACAAACACTATATATATATATATATATATATATATATATATATATATATATATATATATATATATTCTTTATAATGTTCATTGCCTCCAAATAATTCACAGTAATTGTTTTTATTAGATAGAGACGACATTTATTACCAAAGTGTTTAATAGCCAGTTTATTTTCAGAATTCCTATCTACAATTTAAAATCTTTCATTTATATACATCCTGCATATTCATTTTATAATATTGGAGGCAATTAGTATGACTCTACCATTTACTTATATTTCTTTTTAGGATTGCTTTGTAAGTGTATGTGTATATGTTTATGTGTGCGTGTCTGGGTGCGTTTAGGTATAATTCTCGCTTAATTGCAGTGTCATATCTGAGATCTGGTCATACTTGTTTTGATAGATTGAGAATTAACCGCCTTTTCGCTTTGTTGATTGTTACGTGTACGAATGCCTTTTCCTCGTGTCATCTTTGGTTTCGCCTTTTTCTTCAATTTGATTCTGTCGTCATGGCAACAGCTCAGGGTTTCCGGCTTCCAGTGTCATTCACTCATATTGTTGCGAAATTTCTTTCACTGTTAACGATGGCAGTAATGCCGTTAAGGCAACATCTACATTACGTCGTTAATCCGATCGAATGTTTGTTGAGGCTGGTTTACTGGTGAGGATTTGTGTGGTTCCTGACCAGTCGATTAAAATTTCATGTTGGTCAAATTTTAGAAATTTTAGGACAGAGGCTTTTTGCTGTATATAAATAGCTTCATACATATATATATATATATGGCTTTTTCCCCGATGTTTTTGCATTTCATAATGATTATTTTGTAGGTGATGTGACGATATTTGCATCAAAGTTTGAACTAGAATAAGTTATTAGAACAACTGACTGAATATATCTTCATTGGAGTGATACATTTGTCTTTTTCTGTATTCAGCCTAAGATACATGGACATAAAGCATTCTTAGGCATTGCCTGTATTTATTCAACTAACATTCATGATGTCGGCTTTTTACCTCGGCTCTCGAACGTGCTAAACAGTAGACGACTTACTGCCTAGTCTGATGCCAATCTAATTGAGTTTCTGGAAAATGCAGTTAAACTATTGCTATCATTTGGTTCTCTATTTTAATTTTGCTATTATTTAAACATATAAATAGGCTATTATATGGACAAACAATTAAACGGACGAGTCTGATTACGGTGAATTCTTCTTTCACATTCCCACAAAAGCAGTTAAAAACAAAAATCTAGAGTTGCAGTAACCTGAAGCTGCTCCTGTGTTATAAATGCGAAAATCAGAGTAACTTAATAATGCAAAACGATAATCATTGCAATAATGATCAAATTAAAGTATATACAAATGCTAACGCTTAAGGAATTACGATCAAATCTCCAAAATCGCAATAAGAATTAGAAGTGCACACCTGTTCTGAATCCAAAGGATCAACACCAATATTTACAATGCGTAGTAGATAAAAGTGTACTCGATTGTCTGAAAAATAATATATATCTTAAATAAAAATTATGTGATGAAATGCCTTACACATATTTCAATGTAAACACAATATAGCAGCAAATGTGCATCGATAAATTTAATACGTGATTCCAATTTACATGGCAGGCTATATATATGTATATATATACATATATTTTCTGTAAAAAAAAGATACCATGATGTAACAAAGGCAACTCATCCAGTTAAAGGGTTTTGCTCTTATTTGGAACGAATCAGTTACTGTCCAGAATTTGCGGCGGATCAACTCAAACCGGGATTGATTTACTTCTTGTATTTACAGAACACTAATTTCAGTTTAACAGTCATGTTTATTGATGTTCGTAATGTTGGTTTAAGTATAGTTTTCATTGTTGCCAATTAGATTATTTTTCTAGAACAATCATTTCATATTAAAAAAGAAAATTACTGGAACAATGAAAGCTGCGTTAGTCAAAACGCAGATCAGGTAATTTCAATTAATTCAGTATCGCAACAACGACATTCCTTCAATCATTTCACTTTATTTTACTTCTTTACCATTAATAAATGGTAAATAATTTTACCTTGTACGGACTGGTTGAAGTTGAGTACGCAAAATTCACTGTGAAAATCTTTTTTTGTTCTCAAAACTATCTCCAGAATCCATAAATGTGCATTATCAAAAGTTTACATTATATAATTTATCGTGAATAATTTTAGTATTTTTACGGATATTTAGCAAAAATCTATGTTTTGCAACGTAAGTCTGCGCCTGAATAGGTGCAACATAAACCATTTATAAAATCATAATATTTTATTTTCTGTTCACGAACAATTAATCGATATGATGACATAACTTTAAATTAAAGAGAATTATCGTTAATCATAAAAATATTGTACGTATAAATATTACAACATTTTAATGCGCATCTAACGATATACTTAAATAATTTTTGCGCATAAAAATTTTTTAGCAATAGATCTCAATCACTATAATTGTTCACATACAATTTTGTGCATTTACCTTCGTCTGAATAGTGAGGGCTTAAAAATTTAGTGATAACTATTTTTTTTGTGACAAAATATCTGAACCGTCAAGTATCCATGTATCAAGTTCACCAGTTATGCCATGAAATAGTCGTGAGGCACTTTAGGCAAAAATAAGTAATAAAAAATCTATTTTAAAAAGTATATTAGCCAAATAACCAGAAACAATTCAAAGAAATTACATGAAAGATTTCGGCCTGTCAATCGCACCTTCCACATCAGTCATCACACCGACCGTCCGATCCACTGCCAAAATCCCACGGGTCGCAGCGTCACGGCCCTTCATCACATTGTCAGCAAAGTAAAATAAACAAATCAGGTTCTAGAAAATCTAAGTCGCTAACAATCAGATACGTATTCACTAATGGTTACAGTATATGCCTATGAGGCACAGAAATAGAAATTTTCTCAGAAAATTCCAAGGTTTTACCCGTATGTGAATATTTGCGGTGGCCCACAGTTAATGATTGTTTCAGATCCAATCTCGCGGGTTGCGCACGTGGTTGATATAGGTGCTGCAAAATTATTTGAAACGCCAAATTTTCCAATAACTTGCAGCACCTATGTACACCTAAATGCCGCCAACGTTCAGTCAATTAAAATACATAACTTGGCAAATCTCAGAATATCACAAGGCCTATGTCGTGTATTCTCGTGGACGTTTATTGTCGCAGACGTGCCATATTGTATTTTAGGAATGGGCAGACAATTGATTCGGCCAAATGTACCTTGATAGACCTAGTCACGAATGTAAGGGTATTCACCTATTTTGGTAGTGATGATTGCCTGGTGTTTTCACTCAAGAGCAACGAATCATTCCAATCCGTTCACACATGAGTACGTTAAAGCATCAGAAGTTTTCCGAATATCATAAATATTTAAATTTTGGAACCAATAGGTTCATTTGGGTTAATTATGAGGCAACATATAATAACTAAATGTCTCCCGTACTTTGCCAGAGCTCAACCTTTAGAAAAACATTTTTACAGGCTGTGAAGGCCATTTTTTCTAAGATGCTGAAGGATGGTATTATTCTTCTCAGTTCTGGTCCATTAGCATCGCCCATTCGCATGCAAACCAAGGAAAGCATTGGTGATTAAGGAATTTGCGGTAATTGTCGTGCCCTTAAAAAGTCATAACTCCAGATCCTTTTCCGAAAAAAAACCCAAAAATTATTATTGATAAAATAGTCCAACGCAAATGATTCATAGTATATGATCTTAAGCTAGCTTACCACCAGATTCCTCTCGAAGAAGAAAGCATCGCAAACACAGCAACCATTAACTCATTTGGGTTATTTGAATTTACGCACTATGCCTTTTGATCTGTGCAATGCATCACAAACATTTTAAAGATGAATAAACGAAGTTTTACAGAAATTTATACGTACCTATTCTTCCGTCGATAATGTGATAGTAGTCCCAAATGATTAAGACCAAAATTTAACTGACATGAAAGAGACCCTCGATCCTATTGATCATTTTGTTCTCTTTTTAATCATGAAGAAATGTGAATAGGTACACCAACATGTACTCGATTAGACATGGCCTTATAAACACTCTAGAAGACAAAGTAGTAGCTAGCATAACGTTCCCTGCACCGAAAAATAAAAAATAATTGCGTCGCTTTCTTTGCGTCTGTAATTATTACAGGTCCTTTATTCAGATGATGGCACAATCAAAAGCACAGCTGACGAAACATCTAGAAGGACTGAATTCGCCCATGACCAACACGCGTCTGCGCTGAGACGCCAGCAACCAGCTAATATTTTTTTTAAACATATGAGTTGCTTACAAAACGTGCTACACTCCATGTTGTTTAGCAAAATACATCATTTAAACTGTAGACCGTTGAAGCCTTGAAGATCCACAACGCGTCGTTAGTGGAGGGTAATCCTTACATGGACTCCTGGACAGTACCCCGTACTTCCGAATGGCGAATGAGCTCTCAACAGCCACCGGCAACCATGCAACTTGCTGCTGCCTTGCAGACTGCGCTTGGATGTGCAAAGGCTAGAGATGCGTTCTCGATCAAAAAGCCGAGTGGTGAGGGGACACCACTTGTACCAAATTCCCAAGAAACTCCATGAAAATGGAGCCGGCTTATCCTCCAAAAGGAGTCAGCCGGAGTAAAGTAAAAAAAAGTAAAGTTAGTGGAGGGCTTAAAGAGAGCTTTGCAAAATTATACGCAAAGAGTAATTCCGCCGATGATTCATCTCGATGAGCTCCTTTTTCGCATCAGTTATGTAAAAGGCACGCATAAATTAGTGACATATTTTTTTACTTTGAATTGTATTCTATCAGAATGGCAAGCTGTCACAATGGAAAGACGTTCAGACTAAACAGCAGACAGAAGAAGAACTCACGTCTGGGCAACGATGTTACTTCGACTGATTTACAGATTTCAAGTTACGCGATGCGGAGGTCATAGCATATAACAATGAAGGGGAGGTGTCTAGTAAAATTTGGCTTCCACCAAACTGGCGATCCGTGTATTTGAGGAAAACAGAAATCTGAGTCATCCTGGTGTGAATGGTACGAGATATTATCAAGTGGCTTAAAGCATGTCGACGAGGGTCTTTCGTCATACTTATTCAGAATTTGGCCATCATGAGCTGTCTAACGCTCGTTTTACTTTTATCCGTGTTGACATATTCAATATCACTGATTTTCGTTATTGCATGGCAATAATTGATTGACCTACAAGATAGCTTAAAGGTAATACCTCTAGATGGTCAAGATGCCGAGATCTTTACCCATATGTTCTTTCTACACTTGCAAGCAAGATTTAGAGTAAAAGACGTAGAAGTAACTTACCAATGTGCACATTTCCTGACAAGCATCTGTAAGGATAAATTACAGTTCCTGGGATTGGATGTAACAAGAAAATTATTGTAACGGTCTATTAGAATGCGTACATCTCGGGTTAAAAGCAACGCCATGTACTTCTCGCGAAATTTCCGACTGGCTAACAGCACTCCCATTTTTACTACTCGTATGCGATCAAGAAATCGCGATAGCATCAAATCATCAGTCGCACAAGTTACTTTTGTTCACATTCCGCAACTCCCGGCAAATTAAAACAACGGTTGTGAAGATAGTCATGAACCACCAGCAGCCACAGCAAATTCTAAATAGTCTGTGTTCGTAACTCAATGTGAAAATTTGTTCTTTTAATTCCAAAACATTTCAAAGTCATTAAATGTGCATAATAAAACTAGTTTTCAACATTTAATTTAATGTGAATCAGAATAGTTATTACTCAAAGAGCTGGTGGGCTTCATCCAGTGGCAGCCATATATATATATATATATATATATATATATATATATATATATATATATATATATATATATATATATATATATACTTTAAAAATGGTGAAATTAATTGCAATAACAATATTTTGCATTTATTTTGTAATAATAAAGTTTTAGTATGTAATTTGTCTTATTAATATTTAATACTATTTTTTCTCGTATTCAAAAATTCGTTTATATTCTCACTTCCCGTTTTAAATTTTGTGTGAATGCCAGGCAGGCTTCAACTTGCCCAATTCAACTTGCCCGGAAGATGCGTGAAAAGGTAAATTGATGGAAAAGAAGAGGGCGCATTCCTTTTTTGTTCATGGGAATGTCATTGAATTTCACACAGTATTTTCAGTTTGTTTGCATATGTATTTTTTCTAGATATTTTTTCCGACAAGTATTGTGTTGATTTATAAAATAAACAAAAGAAGCAGCTAAATGCGCCTTTTAGTAAAACAATAAAAGTCCTGCAGCTGGCAAAAGAAACACCGCGTTTTAGTCTCAGTTTTAAAATTTCCACCTAGATAACGAGACCTAATTAACTCTTACTGAATAATCTTACTACGCATTTTTGAATTATTCGCCTGAACTATGATATTATTGATAAAATTAATTTTTTTATAAAATTTATGTCTCATAGAGGTATTATTTAATGCAGATTATTGACTGTAAATACGAGTACCACAGAACAAAACGCATAAATAATTAAACGACCATTGGTTCCGCGGACGATGATAACAATTAACATTATTAATGATATGTAAACTCCTTTATCTGTGGTTAATTGTTCCAAAAACCACAAGTTTGCTGTCTTGATATAAGCACCTGATCCATTAATTACTTGCACACGTCAGTATAAACTAGACATTTTATAGTGTAGAAAAAGCAATTCATCCAGTAGACCGGTTTCGTCCTTATTGGGAACTCATCATGTTCTGGCCAGAATTTTCCGCGGACAGGGCTTGAACCTGGGCATGTCTGATTCGGAATCTGGTGCTCAAACCACTGAGACACCCTGCCGCACCAAGTTACATTATTTAGTATATAACTGTAAATTGTGTTCAGTGTAGTGTGCGGCAGGATGTGTCAGTGGTTAGAGCACCAGATTCCGAAGCAGACGTGCCCAGGCTCGAATGCTGTCCGCGGCAATTTCTGGCCAGTACATGATGAGTTTTTAATAAGGAAGAAACCGGTCTAATGGATGAATTGCCTATTCTACACTATAAAATTCTTAGTTTATACTAGCATGTGTTAGTAATTAACTGGTCAGGTGCATATATCAAGACCGCAACCTTGATTATAAAACTCATAATTTTTTTTGCGATTTTGAAACTATTAACCACAGCTAAAAGAATTAACATATTTTCATTATTTGAAGGTATATAGTTTGTCTAAAAATCGATTTTAAAACTGAACAGTCAGCCAAGTATAGCATAAACGATTTTAAGGAAATTTGCTTAAATTAATTGCTTAAAATTTGGGCTATCATTGAATACGATTGAGAAATGTAACAACAAAATTGACCTCATAACTTAAGTAACTGATCTATTATGTAGGCATGACTCGAGTTATGTAGTAAATTAGTACAAAGAAATGAAAAAAATGAATCAAATTTTCATTTACACTATGTGATTTATATGTTTACATTTTTTATAAAGTAAATACTAGAGATGCTTTGATTATATTGATTCGCAAAGCGACATAGCGAGGCAGAAAATTCTGCGAAACTCAGATGCCACAACACGTACTGAATTAAGAAATCTAGATCGAGAATAATAAGGCCTGGCTAATTAAAAGTTTATTGCGGGATACAAGGTCAAAAATTCGATTAAAACACGGATTCATATAAGGGTAATCGCCTTGTATCCTAAATCTATAACATAGAAATTAAAATTTAGAAATACAGAGTTTCGTAAATGAAGTATAATTTTTAATTATTATTCAACAATATATTTTCCAAACTGGTAGAATGTAGAGAGCCAAATAAATATTATTTCATTAGGAGTGCGGACTTTAGATCCTGTTATGCAAACTAGTTGCATATTAAAGAAAAAGAACCGACTGTCGCATATAACGACGCGTTTCGATCTTCCACGACCATCATTAGAACGAGACGGTGAACCGATGATCAATTTTCAAACCAAAATTTGTACAAAAGTATTGCAAATTAACAGTATGGAATGACTTCTAAATGGTCGCAATACTAATAAATAAAAAATCTTGGAATAATGTCTACAGACTTGAAATAAACTCAGATCATTGAGTATAATAATAATAATAATAATAATAATAATAATAATAATAATAATAATAATAATAATAATAAATAAATAGTAATAATAATTAAAAATATATATATATATAATAATAATAATATACTATTATTATTATTATTAACTATTATTATTATTAGTAGTAGTAGTAGTAGTGTCAGCACATGATTAGTCACGTATTGCTTAAGTGAATAACTACGATGAGGTAATAAATATTATTTTGATTTGGTTGTGTGTCAGTCATATGGTTTACATTCATCGATTGCGTTTTTATGTAATACTTATACTCATTGGGGTTGTGGTCTTCCTTAAAATCTTTCAAATCACCCAATTTTGCGTAATAGAGTGGCAACAACAGTTGGCAAAGCGTAAAATTCGTATAGAATTAATTAAACTTAGTCAATATATTATTAGATTTTATATAGTATACGTGCTTTTGCTTCAAATATACCAAAATCAATTCTAATTTTAAGTTTGCAGTTTATTCTTTTTTATTGTGTTGCGCAATAGTCTGGCCTAACTTTTCATGTTCTACATATCTTGTTACACCTTTACCAGGTTTAAATTTTATCCTTTTCTGTTCATTTTATGAGATTGTGTGTGTCAAGCAACCTTACCAATAAAATCGAAGTAAAGTTATATTTAGCAACCTAGAAAAATAATTACAGAAAAATATCTACCCAATAATTAAATAATGAATGCAATTGATTAATATGGATTAGTGTTGTGAAACATACTAAATGCAAAATCACATATTACTTAGCAATAGATGAAGCGAAATGAATCCACCAATTGGCAGCTGTCATTTCGCCTGAAGTACTGCAGCGCCTGTCTCTCTCCCTCTCCCTCCCAAACCCTCGATCTCTCTTTCTATCTCTCCTTCTTTACAATTATATATTGATCTCTAGCCATCTATCTCTCTGTTCAAATATCTATCACTCTCCACGACCTGTTCATTCTCACACTCTATATTTTCTCTTCTTTCCATCTTACTCTCGATTGCTCTTTTTCTTCAAGGGAAAGTAAAATACACAAGAAAATTATCCTCATTTTTCAACAGGTTATTTTTCTATTGGAAATCTTCTTTAAAATTTGGCATATAATATAGTAACAAAAGGAAATATATTTCAAAAATAATATTAATTAGGCTAACAATTAATCGGATTGATCGACAAACTTTCATAATATCCAACGGAGAAATGCTACACTACGTCATTCTCTCGTATAGTGTGAATTTTGTCAGCACAGTATGAACAATAATTAACATAGGAATTGTGAATTAATGCGAAATTCACGTATACCTGGATGATTTCATGTTAAAATACACAAATGAAAAGAAGTGTGAATATTTTCCTACATTCAATAGTGGATAGGAAAAAGTTATTTTGCAATAACGGAATGATATTTTAGACAAGAAGCTGCAAATTTCAATATTTTATGCATCTAAGTGGAATACAAAACAGTTAAACCTGCCTAATATAATCAAAGTTAAATGAAAACATAACCATTTTTCACATCTTCGCACAAAATATTCTTATTTGAATCGCGCAATATGGCAACTTCATAATCACTAAGTTAATGATATTTCCTGTCCTATGCAAGCAGCTAAATGCAAATAAACCTCCATTGATTATCTGTTTATAGATGCAAATTATGGTATATGCAATAAAACTGGATAAAAATGCAGTTTCCTCGTGATTGGGCTTGTTTTCTGTTAAGCGCTAAAACATTTAAACAGATTGAAAATGTAAGCGATATAAAATTGCTAGTTTTTTTTATTTTTGTGAAAAACTATGCACTCTTAATAACATAGGTGATCACTAAAGTTCGTATGTTCGTCCATCAAAATTTCTAACTTGATTTCTCTAAATTGAATGCTTCAGCAAATTATTATTTTGTTGTCGAGGTATATGGGGCATAAACAATGTTTCTATTGATGATAGCAGACGGTTAACAATCAACCTAGAAGAGGGCTAAATTAAGGAAAAATAGAATTAGAAGCGTTCATAATTACACGTACATAGTTGGCGAATTCGAACGCTGTTTCGAATGGGAAGGTACACAATATATAAAGATTGTTGTGTTTCAAAACACAACAAACTCAATAACACTAGTAACAGATTATTTCAAATATGACCAGAAGAATAAATCAAAGACAGCATGAGCGTAAGATATAATCTCGTGCACATTCGTTTCGTGCTTACTGGCGACTCATCAGTAGGAGCCGGTATTACGCTCTTTACCCACTATATATTTTGGCGAGGAATGTGGGTAAATAGGACGGTATAATCTCCTATACCAATGTATCACCATGCATTAGTGAAACTAACTTCATATAATATCTTCGAAAATGCGACGTCAAGTCCAACTTACTATACGTAATATAGATAACGAGTCTGTAAAGGGTACTAACATTACAGTTATTAAGTCAGAACTCAATGCCAGCATTATGGCAACGAAAAGGTAAATGGTACCAAAACTATGGTTTTATTAGCTGTTGTGCACCTAGTAACCAATTAGTTCGAATATGACCAGAATGATAAACCAAGAAAAGGGGCGTAACACCCAATACACAATTGCATATACATATTAGTTCTCTACCACAAGCAGTATCTAACTGTTATATATTTAATTGAATTATTTCATGTTTACCGATAAATATGCTAACTGATATCGATCAAAGCCAGATTGTATGGATTTTATGGAGTAACATGTGTTCAGAAATAATTGTAATTATCAATTTTGGTGAACTTTAGCATACATTGAAATTCATCATTTTGGTATCATGTAACGACTCGGCAATCATAAGTTTGCTACCATGTACCTTTCCGATACCATAATGTTGGTATCTGATACGGACACAATAGCCATAGATTTCGTACCCTTTGCAGACTCGGTATATATATTATATATAGTGAGCTGGATTTAAAGCAGCATTGTCGAAGACTTTATGTATAGATGGCTTCGCTACTGCAGGTTTACACATTCGTATAGGAGATTGTACCGTCATACTTTCCCATATTCCTCACCAAAATATATAGTTGACAAAGGGTGTAATACCGGCTCCTATTGATGAGTTGCTAGAAAGCACGAAATGAATATGCTTCAGACTATACTTACCGCTTAGTCTGCCTTTTGTTTGTCTTTCTGATCATACTTGAACTAATCTATTACTAGGTGCGCAAGATCTGATACAGATTTGCATATATGTTAGTTCTTCGCCACAACAGTATCTAACTCAATGCAACTATCCGCGTATCATTGCAAATCTACCATTACTTACGCGAGGGAAACGACAAACTGACTACCGTGCGGCAAACTTAAAATGGAGATATTATTTGTAACGACACAAATTAATGGCCGAAATATTGCATAAATTAAATTAAATTTTATTTACGTTGCACCAATGAGAAAAAAGCGAAACTTGCCGTTTAACCAATAGTGTGCAAGTAGACATATATTACTATGGCATGCTATTTAAGCACGGCAATTTACCATGCAAGTCAGTTGTCGCATTTGCATTCTGCTTTGCGTTACGCGTGTGCGTTCTGTCGGCTGTCAATACCTACGCTGGTGATTTGATAGTTTCACCAACAATTGGCTACATCCGTGACTCATCTTGTTGCGGTACAACCAGCGAGACGAGCCAATTAATTGCAGAACCTGAACGACGTTTTCCACATCGTGGTTACAACTCGACAACGGGAGGAACAACAACCAGAGTCCACCCAAGGCTCTAGGACATCTTCATACTCTGAATAATTCAGGAGAACGCACGACCAGGCCCTCTTAAGGGCCCCCTATCAGTAACAAATCTCTATTCAGAGCACCTTAACCGAGTTTGTAACGTCGTACGGCATTTACTTGAAGCCGGGGCGTTTACATATTTCTTTAAAATGTAAAAAGCATTTCATACCAATCTTAGTGTTTAAAAAGTTGCGCTCGGTTAGAACGTTTTCTGCGCAATATATATATGCAGACTTTGTTGGTCAGTTTGGCGTCCGGTTCTGATAATGAAGATGCAAGATAGAAACCTGTCGGTACATGAAACGGACGGTAGATTAACCGTATTTTGCAAATTTTGTTTCGTGATTCGTGCGAATTTCAAGCTCACAGACAGGATTTAATTAGAAATTTATATTTCCACCCGCGCAAATAATGATTGAGTAATTAAAATTACTGCAAAAATGTGACGAAAGCTTCAATATAAATCGTGAAGCCGACTTTGCACTCCTGCTATGAGTAAAATTATCATTATTATATTCAATTTACTAACTATATATTTATTTCCTATCCTTCTTGGTCAGTTTACCGTCGTGTTGCGATAATAAAATAATAAAACGCCGAAGCAAACGTAGCTAACAGCCTTTCTTGTATCCTAAGGTTTGAATTTCAGTACACCATCAATAATATTGTCGAATTAATTAATATAATTATTTTATTCATAAGAAGGATAAAGCAATGTTTAAGTAGCTCCATTAATCAAGCTTCATTATTGCTCCTTAATTATTTTTTCATTTTTATGGGCTTTTATTTCAATGAATTTGAATCATTCGTATTTTATTCGAAATTGCTCATTTGCGAGAGCTAGTTTAACTTTGAGCAAAGAGCGAAATTTTCCTTGTTCATAATTTCATTATTTTAACTCGTCATACAAACTTTCCAATTCGAAATTTCTTCTTATCTAATTCGCCTGGTTCACACTGTTTAGAAACATTCAAAATTAATCTCCAAGTGAGAAGACATATTTATGTTTTTCGCAGAGAATGAAACTAGTTTAGTTAAAATTTAACGTTTTATAATTCTCCGGAAATGTGTCATTGGCATTTTTGGTGTCTAAGTAGTTTTGGATGGGGTTCTCATTTTCTATGTCGACTGGATACATAGTCAGACAATGAGCACCAACATAGAAATGCATAACATCGCATGGACGACGGATATAGATATTAGATCCCGATGTCAAATATAGTTGTTAATGCATCGTAAAAGAGAGACACAATTTGTTGTTGTTTTTAATAACCCAAGTGTGGAAGTGCTCTCTCACAGACTTTACTGAATCAGAAACCAGGATGAATTAAAATGGTTGATCTCTCTTCCAGAAAATGTCTAACGGTATTTAATATCACGTATGATTTAGAATTCAACTATTTTCCGGCATTATGTGTTCATGTAATCCATCTTGACAGAATTTGACCTTCCTAATTTACTTTATGCATAAATAGATATTTAGGTCTAGTTAAGATGTCATATAAATTTGAATTGTAGCTGTGACGTATAATATTTTTTCCAATGATAAATATTTGATGCAATATATTAAGAGTTACTCAATTTAAATTTCCCAATGTCGTTTGATTATTGATTTGCGGAAATATAATTTCCCATCTTAACGCATCAGCAATTCGAAATTCTTTGTCGTAACGTAAAGTGAAAAAGACGCGGTAATCCATTTGATATAACTTTTGATGTTTATGAACAATTGATTCGGCAGCTGCAGAAGTTTTCTCCTTATTGTCAATTTTGGTTAGCCTAAAGGCTTTTAAATTCGCTTCTCTACCGAAGGTTAAGTTCAAAATGAGTAGTTATCACTTTTGTCCTCTGCTATAAACTGCCCGTTTTTTACCTTAATTGTGCAAGCAATTAGATGCAACAAATATGTAAATAAAACTACTGGAACAATTAAAGCTGCGTTAGTCAAAACGCAGATCAGTTAATTTCAATTAATCCAAGTCCGCAATTAAAACATCTTTCAAATATGTCATTTAATTTGCTCGGATGTTTGTGATGACTACCAATTGTTAGATGTCATGTAATACTTTATTACTTTTTTACTAAGAATACATTCTAGAAGCAGTATTTGGTGTAAATTGGATGTGTAAATTGGGTAGATATCCTTTTGTGAATGCGCCTAATCTTTATCTTAAATGTCGTTCATTTTACTTTATATTCATAATTACTTATTATTTCGGTTTCTGGTCAGCATTTTCAAATCACCTTTGTTCGATAGAAAGGTAAATAATTCTTTTAAATTGGCAAATTCCATTTAGAGCCTAAACCATTTATTAATTCACGGAAAACTTGGCATTTCATAACCATTAATATGAGCTGAACCTAACACTTATACAATTTATTTTTATGACTAATAATACAGAGATATAAATCTGCTAATTAATCAAATTTACAGTCGCCTTACAGACTGTATGATATTATATTCCGTTATAGTACGCCTTTTGTTTTAATGTAGCTGCGAGTAGAATGTACGCAAATTACATAGTTTGTATATAAACAAGCCAACAGAGTTCTAATCCCTACCTGCCTTTTTTACTTTCATTGTCATGAAACCGCCATGTCATTCGAGAAATTCTTTAATTAGTTTAAGTTGAGACGAAAATAAAATTCTAATCACCAAGAAAGATATGTTTAACCTACTGACAATGGTGACTGTTGCTACCTTGCTAATCATCGGTACAGTCCTAACCATGCCACTGAATAATTTGTTAATTGATATAGGAAAGGTTGATAATGCACTCTCCGAGATGTTTGAGTATTAAGGCAATAGTGAAATAAACTTCATATTAAGTCATTAAAGAAGCTTCTTCCCAGTCAACTCACGATATACTCAATATCGGCTCCTATCTTGTGAAGACATTCATGCACCAATAGGATTACAGATTTATTTCATGCTTAACTTGGCATAACTTCGTAATCATAATTGAAATAAATTATTTGGCAGTTGATCCATAATAAACTAATGCATACATGTTAGACATTCACAAAGGTAAAAGCGTCAATGAGAACTGCTTGATTTCTTTCACCGCTATTTTCACAGACCTCGTGTCTATTTACAAGAAATATATCCAATCAAATAGAAAAATTCGTAATTTATATTTTGTATAAAGAAAATGATTTTCTACAGGAAATGATGAATTGAAACTGGTATTTATTTATTTATTTATTTATTTATATTTATATATATTTGAACAAAGAACACTAAATAGTTTAATTTACAATTAATGTGGATAATTGACCAATTTATTTAGTGCGCACTGAAAAACAAATTACCGACTTCCAGTTAAGCTAAACGAACATTGGTTGCGCGGGTGGTGAAAACAATTATTATAATCAAGGTTGCGGTCTTGATATAAACACCTGACCCATTAATTACTTACATATGTCAATATAAACTAAGAATTGTATAGTGTAGAAAAGGCAATTCATCCGGTAGACCAGTTTCGTTCTTATTGGGAAATCATCATATAATGGCCAGAACTTGCCGCGGACAGGACTCGAACCTGGGCACGTCTGCTTCGGAACCTGGTGCTCTAACCACTGAGCCATCCTGCCGCACACTACACTGCACACAATTTTCAGTTATATACTAAATAATGTAAACTGGTTAGTCTATTTTTCCTTTAGGTGGAGCTTATATGGCATCCATTTAGACCCAAAGTTCCAACTAACCAGTTAAGCTGATTTTGTATGTTCATTTGCTTACGTGAAGAAGAACAATCCTGATTTAATCCTTTTACTTTTACTTATCTGAAGCAATGATCCGAATGGCTGTAGATAACCGCCTAATCTTTATCTTAAATGTCGTTCATTTTACTTTATATTCATAATTACTTATTATTTCGGTTTCTGGTCAGCATTTTCAAATCACCTTTGTTCGATAGAAAGGTAAATAATTCTTTTAAATTGGCAAATTCCATTTAGAGCCTAAACCATTTATTAATTCACGGAAAACTTGGCATTTCATAACCATTAATATGAGCTGAACCTAACACTTATACAATTTATTTTTATGACTAATAATACAGAGATATAAATCTGCTAATTAATCAAATTTACAGTCGCCTTACAGACTGTATGATATTATATTCCGTTATAGTACGCCTTTTGTTTTAATGTAGCTGCGAGTAGAATGTACGCAAATTACATAGTTTGTATATAAACAAGCCAACAGAGTTCTAATCCCTACCTGCCTTTTTTACTTTCATTGTCATGAAACCGCCATGTCATTCGAGAAATTCTTTAATTAGTTTAAGTTGAGACGAAAATAAAATTCTAATCACCAAGAAAGATATGTTTAACCTACTGACAATCGTGACTGTTGCTACCTTGCTAATCATCGGTACAGTCCTAACCATGCCACTGAATAATTTGTTAATTGATATAGGAAAGGTTGATAATGCACTCTCCGAGATGTTTGAGTATTAAGGCAATAGTGAAATAAACTTCATATTAAGTCATTAAAGAAGCTTCTTCCCAGTCAACTCACGATATACTCAATATCGGCTCCTATCTTGTGAAGACATTCATGCACCAATAGGATTACAGATTTATTTCATGCTTAACTTGGCATAACTTCGTAATCATAATTGAAATAAATTATTTGGCAGTTGATCCATAATAAACTAATGCATACATGTTAGACATTCACAAAGGTAAAAGCGTCAATGAGAACTGCTTGATTTCTTTCACCGCTATTTTCACAGACCTCGTGTCTATTTACAAGAAATATATCCAATCAAATAGAAAAATTCGTAATTTATATTTTGTATAAAGAAAATGATTTTCTACAGGAAATGATGAATTGAAACAGGTATACATAAATTTTTTTAAATATTTATATTTATATATATTTGAACAAAGAACACTAAATAGTTTAATTTACAATTAATGTGGATAATTGACCAATTTATTTAGTGCGCACTGAAAAACAAATTACCGACTTCCAGTTAAGCTAAACGAACATTGGTTGCGCGGGTGGTGAAAACAATTATTATAATCAAGGTTGCGGTCTTGATATAAACACCTGACCCATTAATTACTTACATATGTCAATATAAACTAAGAATTGTATAGTGTAGAAAATGCAATTCATCCGGTAGACCAGTTTCGTTCTTATTGGGAAATCATCATATAATGGCCAGAACTTGCCGCGGACAGGACTCGAACCTGGGCACGTCTGCTTCGGAACCTGGTGCTCTAACCACTGAGCCATCCTGCCGCACACTACACTGCACACAATTTTCAGTTATATACTAAATAATGTAAACTGGTTAGTCTATTTTTCCTTTAGGTGGAGCTTATATGGCATCCATTTAGACCCAAAGTTCCAACTAACCAGTTAAGCTGATTTTGTATGTTCATTTGCTTACGTGAAGAAGAACAATCCTGATTTAATCCTTTTACTTTTACTTATCTGAAGCAATGATCCGAATGGCTGTAGATAACCGCCTAATCTTTATCTTAAATGTCGTTCATTTTACTTTATATTCTATAATTACTTTTTATTTCGGTTTCTGGTCATATTTTCAACCAATCTTGTTCGATAGAAAGGTAAATAATTCTTTTAAATTGGCAAATTCCATTTAGAGCCTAAACCATTTATTAATTCACGGAAAACTTGGCATTTCATAACCATTAATATGAGCTGAACCTAACACTTATACAATTTATTTTTATGACTAATAATACAGAGATATAAATCTGCTAATTAATCAAATTTACAGTCGCCTTACAGACTGTATGATATTATATTCCGTTATAGTACGCCTTTTGTTTTAATGTAGCTGCGAGTAGAATGTACGCAAATTACATAGTTTGTATATAAACAAGCCAACAGAGTTCTAATCCCTACCTGCCTTTTTTACTTTCATTGTCATGAAACCGCCATGTCATTCGCGAAATTCTTTAATTAGTTTAAGTTGAGACGAAAATAAAATTCTAATCACCAAGAAAGATATGTTTAACCTACTGACAATCGTGACTGTTGCTACCTTGCTAATCATCGGTACAGTCCTAACCATGCCACTGAATAATTTGTTAATTGATATAGGAAAGGTTGATAATGCACTCTCCGAGATGTTTGAGTATTAAGGCAATAGTGAAATAAACTTCATATTAAGTCATTAAAGAAGCTTCTTCCCAGTCAACTCACGATATACTCAATATCGGCTCCTATCTTGTGAAGACATTCATGCACCAATAGGATTACAGATTTATTTCATGCTTAACTTGGCATAACTTCGTAATCATAATTGAAATAAATTATTTGGCAGTTGATCCATAATAAACTAATGCATACATGTTAGACATTCACAAAGGTAAAAGCGTCAATGAGAACTGCTTGATTTCTTTCACCGCTATTTTCACAGACCTCGTGTCTATTTACAAGAAATATATCCAATCAAATAGAAAAATTCGTAATTTATATTTTGTATAAAGAAAATGATTTTCTACAGGAAATGATGAATTGAAACAGGTATACATAAATTTTTTAAATATTTATTTATATATATTTGAACAAAGAACACTAAATAGTTTAATTTACAATTAATGTGGATAATTGACTAATTTATTTAGTGCACTGAAAACAAATTACCGACTTCCAGTTAAGCTTAAACGAATATTGCAAGGAAAATAATTATTATAATCAAGGTTGGGTCTTGATATAAACACCTGACCCATTAATTAATACATATGTCAATATAAACTAAGAATTGTATAGTGTAGAAATGCACTCCATCCGGTAGACTAGTTTCTGCTCTACAATTAATATAATGGCTAGAACTTAATGCGACAGGATACGAACCTGGGCACGTCTGCTTTGGAACCTGGTGCTCTAACCACTGAGCCATCCTGCCGCACACTACACTGCACACAATTTTCAGTTATATACTAACTAATGTAAACTGGTTAGTCTATTTTTCCTTTAGGTGGAGCTTATATGGCATCCATTTAGACTTAAAGTTCCAACTAACCAGTTAAGCTGATTTTGTATGTTCATTTGCTTACGTGAAGAAGAACAATCCTGATTTAATCCTTTTACTTTTACTTATCTGAAGCAATGATCCAAATGGCTGTAGATAACCGCTTGGCCAATTGTGATTGCGTAATGTTGTGTACGTGTGCGCATCGGGTTTGCTGTCATTGTAAAATGCAGCGAAATTTCAGATTTGATTACTCTTGTAACGATTGGTTGAGCTCTGACCAGGCGTTCGTTTTTTGGTTATTCCATGTAAGAACGTTTTATGAGCCTATATTTTCTGTCATGTCATGTTTTTTCAAATTTTGTTTTAGCCTAGTATGAATGCAAGACGAGTAGATTTCAGTATTAACCGCACAATTTGTTTATTTTAAATGATTAAACTGAAGTCGTTTGCCAGTATATGCACAATATTTTTTCCGAAGTTGCTTTTCGTGTTTAACAAGCCGCTTCCCAATTAACAGTTATGCACCGAGGTTGTTGATATTCTAGAAGATTATAGGACTATTTTAATCAATTTTCAAGATAAAATCCGGGTCGTTATATTGATTCATTGCTTCTCCGTACGTCATATGGATAGAACTTCTGACCAAATATACCGGTATATTAGTAACTTACGAAGTATTTCTGAAGAGTTATCATCTGATTCATGACCTTATTGTGCTGAAATGTATGTTAACTTAGATATTCGAACAATTTGCCTTTATAATTCGACTGAACCGTAGCACAATTATCGATGCTTGTAGCCCGCTTCGAAATCGTATTTATACGGTAAAAAATTGATAGTATCCTCTATAATATAAATTTTAAACGGTATGATATTGATACATATAGACTGCTTCATTATAAATTGATTTCGCGAGTTATGTAGGTGGTAAATTATGTTTATTTCGCGGGATTTTGGCACCTTACTACTCCGGACAACGTTCAATTTTTTGTTTAATTCCAATGAAAATCCTAATCTAATTACCGAAGTGAATTTAATGCCAAAGATGGGAAGAAAGTTATCTATTGGTTTCTTAAGAATGAAATTGATTTCTAGATCATTTTTACCGTCAGGTTTCAGGATTTCTGCTTGGTTGACGGCTTTACAAATAAATAAATAAACTGATTATTTTTACAAGCTTAAAGGCTTGGCTATTCCAATTCGTTAGAAATGAAACTTTAACAATATTAATCAAAGATAAAATTCACTTTCTGACAAAAGAATAAATCAAAGGAAATAAGCAAGTGTAGCCGTCAAATAATTCAAAAGTTATGGCTTTTCACGCATAAATGAAATATTATGGCATCGTGGACAGAGAATGGCATTACATAATACTTTTTGACTCGCAATTACGTCCAACCACTTGTTTTTTGGAATAAGTTTAGCCAAATCGCTTTCCGAGGTGATTGAGCTTGGACTAAGTGCACAATTTCGATGACTGAATAAGACAAATTTTCTTCGCCAAGTTCATTCAATAGAAGTTGAAAACATTAAAGAAGGCATGTATGAAGGCTAAAGTCGGCGAAATTCAAGCTACACGCAGGTAGTTATCGCGTAATGGCATTATATTTGATAACCTCTAGCTCCCAGCTGATGAGCTGCAATTCAAATCCACTCTATGTTTTACTCGTTCATGAGCCACCGTAATAACACAAAAGACGGCAAATCACCAATTAGGCTGGCCACATCTTTGTCAGAAACTTGTCTGAATTTCCCGTGACCGAGGCTCGCACCGAAGAACATTAGCTTTTGAGTCCTGCATTCATATCACTGCAGAACCCTGCTGCACACTACAATCAAAATGACTTTCTGTAATGGCGGAATGGGGAGTCGGTAATTAGAACATCTGGTCGGATAAATACCAATTAGGTTTCTCCTAAACGAAAAACTAATCAATAATTTATGTTTGTTTACGACTTGAATTTTCGAGTGAACGATTTCTAAGCCAACGTGTTCCGGTCGCCGCAAATTTTGACAACAACAGATGGAATGACAGTTGTCAAACCGCAGTATGTGCATGATACTATTATGATTAGATCGTAGGGTAATACGGATAACGATGCACTTACAAACACTTCTTTTCATTCGCCGAGGTTATTCTTTGTAATATCAGACTTTGATCATTGGCTACCAGTTGCATAAATTATGTGCAGAGAGTTAAATATTCAAAAAGTGAAACGGAATTAAAATCGTTATATTTTTAAAGATACACATATTTTGTTTACATAAATATAGATCCAGATCTCCCCGCAAATTAAGAAGAATAAACTAGTTAACTCCACAGGTTCCCGTTTATAGCCATATTCCTGAAAAATTTCGCCCGTGTATGTGTCTCGTGATTAGTAGTATTACGGTGTGGCCTAGTCAAGTGCTCAAAATGATAGATAAAATGCCCCGGTTACACAGTTCCGTGTCTACGTATTCTTCCACTCCAAGCTTTCACACAACTTACCTAAGTAATATGATGAGAGCATCTGGAAACAGTTTCCGCAGACAATGTACCTGCCAACACGACGGCGATCTATACCTAGATGACACAATAACGATGAGTTGAAGAGTTGCAGGAAGGCCTTTACAATTGTTTCTAAAGAAGCAGCAGATGAGTCCGCTAAGATGAAACGTCCGAATGCTGATAATTAACATTTTTTAACACATTTCTGTTGAGCCAGCCGACTATCTTACGATCATACTTGCACAAATTTTACTTCAAAAGATCTTGATTTCACAGGAAATCCATTCATTATATTACGATTTCGTCTTTCATCACAAGCTGGTTATATATAATCAAGACAACCAATGTAAATCTAAACTGCGACAGACCGCATTGTGGTTATTGACTTAGCTACCATTCATATATTCTGCGTAGTCAATTGTCCAGTATATTGCATGGATAGAGCTAAAGCTATACTTTGGTGTACCGCAGACTGTCGTTGGTAAAACTTGCTATCCAAGCAGTAAAACATAACCGATCACCCACCAGGACTTACAAGATTTACGTGTATTGATTTTATTCGTTACGACCGACTGCCTAAAGAAAATTGCATTCTACAGAGATATCGATTAATGCAAATTTAACTTGGTCATAACCTTGATCTGTTTACATCGTTTGAAAGATTTAATTTACAAATAAAATGAACTTCATTTATCTCAAACAATCAATTAATGATCATATTTGCCCACATGGGATAACTACCTACAAAATAACTCATCAAGTTTACGGCTAAACTAACTACATTAAACATTTACGCATTTTGTTATTTTGATGAATTTGTGCAGAAAAATAAGTATTAGATATTTTATTATAACAACTTTGTGTAGTTCGTTCAAGAAAAAGCGTTTATTATTCGTTGGTTTTATTAATTTAAGCTGTAAATTAATTTTTGAAATGAAGGACACGGTAAATACTAACATTTTGGTGAACTGGATTCGTTTCTTGTCATTCTTGTCATGTGTGTCCATAATTGATTTCTTAAGTATTTTAAAAAGTTATTCAATTATTTATTCTTTGTAACGGAATAAATTCGGAAGATATCGGTTGTCCTTGGTGTAACACCTGCCTTCCTATAAAATTAAATTTGATTGCTTGTAATAATCTCAGAAAACTATTAAGTTCGGCAGGAACACCGCTACAAGGCATTATTTACACCCCAAAAAACTTAGAAATTGGATGAAATTAAATGAAATATCCCAAATGCATCCATTTTAAATCTTCAATTATAACTTGAATAGAATTTAGCACATAGTTTATAAAGTTTACCATTTTTTCCATTTATACTTTAAAGGGAAAAATGTAATTGTTGATAATGATATGAGAAAACTAAATTTCTTTAAAAATCAATGATTTTTCGATAGACAATAACTGTTATCAAATTCAAAGTTGTGGTATTTAAACAAGCACCAATAGTATTAAATTAATCTGTCACAATTTGCTATGGCAATTTTATCCTTGTTTGGCATTTTGCTGTCACGCTCAGATGATGATCATGGGAAGTCGAAATTTGTAAATACGGGAGACTTGTTAAATGAATTAAGACTTTTTTATATCAAGACGTCAAGCTACATTTTATTAGATGTCATCACCATTCACGCAAAAAATGCTTGCTAAACTGAAATATGTAATTGTAGCGAATTTTGCAATAAAGTGATGCTCCTAACTTCACACAACTTTTTCAGCCTTCACTCCAGTCAAGTAAAAATTAAGCGAGAATACTGAAAACAAGAGCATAATTTCTGAATTTTAATAACTATTTTATATTGCAATTTGATTCACGTGAGTTAGTTTGCCGTCTTTCTCTGAGGATGCTCATGGAAGATCGAAATTTGTCATTGAGTGCGATTGCCGACGATATTGCTACATTGCAATAGATTAAATAAAATGAAATTAATGCTCATATAAACTATGCGAACAGGATTTCAATAATTGTTACACCGAAACAAGAAATAAATTATTGTCTAATGTAAACATGCATAAATGCCACAAAAGTAGACTAATTGTGGCTAATCACCCAATGGGAATTATGCAACCGAATATCCAATGGCATAAAATGGCCATAATTCCCAGTGAAAGTCATCATGCGTGGACTATTCAATATGCAAGCATTTGTGGATTTTATGTAAACATCGATCAAAGTATATGATAGACGTTTATTTCAATAAGGTAGATTTGATAAAAAATTTTAAAAACATAGTCCCATTCTGGTTAAAAATGATTGTTTAATTGCATAACATACGCGGATGTGGCGAAGATAAAGAAGGCAGGTATCGTGACTAGAGCCGGCATTTGAGAAATGTAAATTTCGTGAACCAGCCGCAATTCTGATTTCGAACTGGCTACACATAAATTTTGGTTTAATCCTAGACAATCAGTTTATCGTGGGGCTCTGTCTATGACAATGGAAAGCGGACACGCGTCCGAATGAGTAACTTGCTGTAATTTGGGTATATTGTGCAACAGATTAAAATTTGTTGCCGGTGCTTATTAGAAGTCCACGAACTTACTTCAGACAATTAATTATCACTAAACGCACAATCATGGATTACACCACGTTAATACACACCAATATATATATATATATATATATATATATATATATATATATATATGGTTAATTGATGAACGAATCGTGTGTGGAAGAAAAAACATTTATGGTAAAACAGGTATGTACAGCAAAATTAGAAAACGCATATCGTTTTACTGGAACTCAACTCCCTTGTAATATATTGTCCTTGATATAGTCAATGTTTTGGAAAACAAGGTTGTTGAATTTGGATCAAACACACATAATACAAAAACAAATAAGAAGCGGAAAACTAACATGCTAAAATTCGCCCAAACGCACGAGTACAGACACACACAAATTAATCAATTAATATTCAAATCCTGTGCGAACTTTTGTTTATTTAGATGAGGACGAAATAGACCTACTGGACGAATTACATTTGTTACCTGAAACAGTGTGTATTTTATACTGACAATATATATATATATATATATATATATAATCCAACTTCTGTCAGTTTTTTTGTAAGTAATATATATGGAGTACATTCTGTGAGAGAGAAACTTTGAATAAATGAGATTAGGCTTATTAAAAATATTGTCCAGTTTTTATCGAGAACACTTATCAACAAAAATTGCAAGCGCTCGATTAATTCCAAGCTGAGATTTCATTTGGTTAAATAAGTGAAAGCCATGTTTCATGTTGTTTCAGAATTAGTCTATTGCGGGAAAATTGATAGCACGCATAGGTCTGTAAAATCTTTATTCTTTTACATTTTCAGGTGTACAGCCCGGCTTTTGCATTGACTGATGAGTTCTCACTGGTCCCGTTACTCTGAGACCGTTCGCAATTTGATTTTCTTAAAATGTTGTTAAACCACGTTTTCCGATTTTTTTTCAAAATATTCTGGACTTCCTTTCCATTCCCATCGTGGGGGTTGGCACCATATTCACAGAAAAAATCAACTTGTGGTAAATGTGATATCCTCATTCAAGGCAGATTTATTTATATTTATTTTACTT